>JASDQU010682465.1:1631-34846 GCA_032191745.1 Picea mariana | reverse complement strand
CAAGCAAAAGGGTTCAGTTACAGAGCACATTGAGAACTTCCAAAGATTGAATATAAAGGTAACAGATATTCCAGATGAGCACTTGATTGATGTATTCATAGGAACTTTAAAGGATAACATTCAACATGAGGTTTTCCTTTGGGAACCAAAATCATTGGAGAATACATTTAGGGTGGCAAGAAATGCTGAAAGTAAAAATATGGCTATGGCTACTAGAAGGACCAATCCTAACAACTATAGAGAGAATAATGCTCCTTCTTCTAAAAGACCTCAACCTACAAGGTTGACACCTCAACAATTGGAGGAAATAAAAGAAAAAGGTTTATGCTTTAATTGTGACAACAAGTACAGTAAGGGACATAAGTGTGGTGAGAATAAATTATTCTACATAGATTGTGAAGAGGAAGAAGAACAAGAACAAGAACCATCTCAAGATGAAAACGTAGAAGCAATTTCGTCTAAAGAGTTGACTCCCACAATATTGTGTAATGAATTGGCTGGAATTAGCACTCCTCAAACCCTCAAGATCGAAGGATATATAAAAAAGAAAAAGGTAATAGTCCTAATTGATTCTAGCAGTACTCACAATTTCATTCACTATAAATTAGACAAAGCTCTCAATTGCTTTGTATATCCAGCGCCATAGTTTCAAGTAATGATTCCATATGGAGGAAATATCAATTGCTTAGGAAAATGAAATAAGATCAATCTTACTATGGGGGAATATGTAATGAATAGTCCAATGATTTCTATACCCATGGGTGGTGCCAATGTTGTACTAGGAATCCAATGGTTACAATCATTAGGAACAATGGATTTTAATTTTCAAGAATGTTTCATGAAATTTTCATTGGAAGGAAAAGAAATTGAGTTAAGAGGTATCACAGGGAAACCCGGTAAGGTGATAAGATCTAATGGCATGACAAAATTATTGAAAAAGGGGCATCAAGGTGTTATTGCATAACTATTCTCACTAGATGTTCAAACATCTAAGATATCTATTCCTCTAGATCTCCAAGGGATCATTGATAATCATTCCAAAGTATTTGAAGATATTCCCAAAGGTCTTCCACCCACTCGAAATCATGATCATGATATTAGCCTAATTCCTGGGAGTGTTCCTCCTAACATAAGGCCATACATATACCCTTATGCCCAGAAGAGTGAAATTGAGTGCATGGTTGAAGAAATGTTAGAGGATGGCATTATTAGACCTAGCCAAAATTCTTACTCTGCACTGGTGGTAATGGTATTCAAGAAAGATGGCTCATGGCATATGTGTCCAGATTATAGAGAGCTCAACAAGATCACTATTAAAAATAAGTTTCCAATTCTAGTCATTGATGAATTATTAGATGAACTACATGGAGCAATCTATTTCACAAAGTTGGATATTTGTTCAGGGCATCACCAGATTAGAATGAAGGAAGAAGATGTCTCAAAAAAAACATTCCAAACTCATGAAGGCCATTATGAATTTTTGGTCATGCCTTTTGGCTTTACAAATGCACATTCCACATTCCAAGGGTTGATGAATTCCATTTTCAAGCCCTTCCTTCAAAAATTTGTGTTATTATTTTTTGATGATATACTAATCTATAGAAAGTCTTGGAAAGATCATGTGTGACATGTTGACAAGGTGCTACAACTACTAAAGGAGAAACAACTATATGCCAAACCATCCAAATGTTTCTTTTGAGTGAAGGAGGTAGATTATTTGGGTCATATTGTATCTCATGAAGGTGTCAAGGTAGACCCTAACAAGATTAATGCCATGATGGACTGGTCGATTCCTAAAGCATTGAAGAATCTTAGAGGATTTTTGGATTTGACAGGTTACTACCGCAAGTTTGTTCGACACTATGGAAGAATAGCAGCACCTTTAATGACACTAACTAAGAAGGATGCATTTTCATGGACTCCAGAGGCAACTAAAGATTTTGAACAACTTAAAGAGGTGATGTGAAAAAATACTGTCTTGACCACTCTAGACTTCACAAAAACCTTTATTGTGGAATGTTATGCCTCGAGAAATGGAATTGGTGTTGTCCTGATGCAAGAAGGAAGGCCCTTGGCTTTTGAAAGTTGACCACTCAAGGGAAAGGACTTACACAAACACATTTATGAGAAGGAAATGATGGCAATACTACATGCATTGAAGAAATGGTGTCCTTACCTAATAGGTAGGAACTTCAAGGTCAAAACAGATCATGATAGTCTTAAATACTTCTTGGAACAAAGACTATCTTCGTAACAACAACACAAATGGATAACCAAGATATTTGGTTATGATTTTGAAATCATCTATAAAAAAGGGAAGCAAAATGTTGTGGTAGATGCACTCTCAAGAAAGGATGAAGATGTTGAGGCCTTTCTCTGTGATATCTTGATCATCCAACCTAATTGGATAATAGAAGTAAGGGATGAATGGAAGAATGACGAAAAAGTGTGGACTCTCATTCAAAGGTTGCAACAAGATTCCAGTGCATCAGATACATTTACATGAAAAAATGATTCACTATGGTACATAGATCGCTTATATTTATGTAAGAACTCCCAAATCAAACAAAAGGTACTATTGGAATTGCACATCTCTCTAGTAGAAGGGCACTCGGTATTTTTGAAAACCTACCATAAGGTCAAGAAGGAATTTTTTGGGATGGCCTGGGAGGAAGTTTCCATGGATTTCATCACAAGGTTACCGAAGTCTGAAGGAAAGAGTGTCATCATGGTGATTGTTGATAGACTGACCAAGTATGCACACTTTTGTGCATTCTCTCATCCCTTCAAAGCTAATACAGTTGCCACTGCATTCATGGAGACAATTCAAAAGATACATGGCAGCCCAAAGATTATTGTAAGTGATAGAGATCCCATCTTCACTGGACATTTTTGGACATAATTATTTTCTTGTTTGGGTACTCAATTGGCCCATAGCTCATCCTATCATCCTTAATATGATGGACAAACCAAGATACTGAACAAATGTCTGGAAGGCTACCTTCATTTATTTGTCTCTGATAAACAAACACAATGGTTCAAATGGTTACCCTTGGAATAATGGTTGTATAACACTTCCTTTCATACTGCAACAAAAATGACACCATTTATGGCACTCTATGGATACCACCCTCCTTCCTTCACTTCTTCTATAAAATAAAAATCTAAGGTTCAAGCAGTGGAAGATCACATCGAGCATCAACAACAAGTTCTCCAAATATTAAAGGACAACCTAACCATGGCACATAATCGCATGAAACAACAAGCAAATCAACATCGTAGTGAAAGAAGTTTTGGAGTAGGAGATTGGGTTTTTTTAAGACTACAACCATACAAATAGATGTCCCTCAAGCAAGCCAAGAAGAATAATAAATTATCACCAAAGTACTATGGCCCTTATAAGGTGTTGCAAAAGATTGGTACTATGGCATACAAATTGGAGTTGCTTGCATCTTCACGAGTACACCCAATTTTCCATGTTTCATGCTTAAATAAGGTTATAGGTGACAAGATCCCAGTTCAAACTATATTTCCAGAACTTGACAAGGAAGGAAAAATCATATTGGAGCCTGAAGCCATCACTGACACAAGAATTTGCCAGCTAAGGAATATATCCATTTTAGAGTACCTCATTAAATGGAGGAAACTACCGGCTGGAGATTCCACTTAGGAAGATGAGTCTTTTATACAGAAGCATTCAGATTTACTCATGCGTTGTGGACAACACTTGTCTCAAAGGGGGGGGTCATGTTAAGCCCTAAATAATGGCTCATTACCCATTAAATGGGGCATATTACATTAGTAATGTTATTTTATTTATGTCATCTTTAGTCCATTAGTTGTAATTATACCTCCTAGTCTCCTATATATACCAAGGAGACATTTTCATTTGGAATCATCTTGTAATTGTACATTTATGTGGGAATAAGGATGTTTCCCCCTCGAAGAGGCTTATTATATGAATTTCTCTCTTTTTCAAGGTGTTGAGTACTTATTCTGAGGTTTTTCTATGCTATATTGATATTTGGTTCTTAACAGTTACAGTTTGCCCAATAGACATGAATGGACTCAACACAAAGGTAGATGTGAACAACATACATTTGAGTTCATATGACTGTCTAATTGGCATGGATTGGTTGAAAAAACACCATGCTATCCTAGACTGTTACAACATGACAAAACATAGTCTTAATCAGGAAGGACAACAAGGTAAAATTCAAGGAATTCTAAGAGTTGTGGTCAGAGAAATTTCATCCATGCAGCCAAAAAATTGTTTTAAGAAAGGATGTCAAATGTTTGCAATCCACATTGAATATATAGATAGATATAAAGTGGCAAGTCTTGAAGACCATTTGATCTTAAGATATTTTGAAGATGTTTTTGAGGAAATCCCAGGATTTCCACCAAAGAGAGACATTGAATTCTATATTGATTTGGTGTCAGGAGCTACACCAGTTTCTAAGACACCTTAGAGAATGGGAACACCATAATTGAAAGAGTTGCATATGCACCTTGAAGAAATTTTGAAGAAGGGGTATATACACCCAAGTGTGTCACCTTGGGGAGCCCCAATTATTTTTGTGAAGAAGAAATATGGAACCTTAAGGACGTGTATTGATTTCAAACAATTGAATAAGGTCAGAATAAAGAACAAATATCCTTTTGCAAGGATTCATAATTTATTTAATCAACTGAAAGGTGCAAGGATATTTTCCAAAATTGACTTGAGATTAGGTTATCATCAAGTGAGGATAAAATAAGAATATATAAGAAAGAAAATGTTTAGAACAAGGTATGGTCATTATAAATTCATAGTATTTCCATTTGGGATATCAAATGCCACATTTTTTTTTATGTTTCTAATGAATGGAGTGTTCAGGGAGTACCTGGAAAAGTCTGTGATTGTTTTCTTAGATGATATTCTCATCTACTCTAAGTTTGAGGAGGATCATGAGAATCATTTAAGAATTGTGCTAAAAGTTTTAAGGGAGCATAAATTGTATGCCAAGTTAAGTGCATCTTTTATCAAAAGAAGATTCACTACTTGGGGCATATTATTTCAGCATATGGGATAACAGTTGATCCCAAGAATATAGAGGCCATTACAATATGGTCATCGCCAAGAAATGTGATAGAGGTTATATCATTTATGGGTCTTGTGGGTTATTATTGAATATTCATAAACATGTTTTCAAAGATTTCGATCCCAATCACTTCTTTACGAAAGAAGGGAGTGAAATTTGAATGGAATTCTAAGTGTGAAGAAAGTTTTCAGCAGTTGAAGAACATTTTGACAAGTGCGCCCGTATTAAATATTGTAGATTTGAATGAAGATTTTGTGATGTGCGCAGATGTATTCAAGGAAGGGTTTGATGGAGTCCTTAGTAAAAAATATCATGTGGTGTGTTGGGAGTCTTGGAAATTAAAATAATATGAGATAAATTATGCTACACATGATCTAGATTTAGCAACCATTGTTCATGCATTAAAAATGTGGAGACATTACCTCATGGGGAAGAGATTTCAGTTAATAATAGACCACTGTGCTTTGAAGCATTTATTTGGATAAACAACATTAAATTCCATGCAAACTATATGAATGGAATTTCTAAGGTACGATTTTTAAATTAAACATATCAAAGGAAAAGAAAACTAGGTGGTTGATGCACTTAGCAAAAGAGCTCATGAAGTGCATATTTCAACCATTAACATGTATACAATAAATTTAAAAGATAACTTCTTGAAGCAACAAATTCAAATCAACATCATTTGCAAATAAAGGAAAACTTATAGCAAGGTAATCTACAACAAAAATTTAAAAATTATAAATTAAAGGAGGATGGAATCCTCTTGTACAAAGGAAAGGTGTATGTGCCAAATTCCATGGAGCTAAAAAATGTAGTGCTGAGAGAAATGCACAATGTACTATATGTTGGGAATCGAGGATATCAGAAATCCATTACAGATATAAGGAGCCAATACTTTTGGTCGGGAATGAAGAAAGAAGTGGCTAACTACATAGTCCGGTGTCTAGAATTTCAAAGAGTGAAGACAAAGCACAAACATCCAACAGGGCTTCTACAACCATTTCCCATCCCAGAATGGAAGTGAGAAGTGGTCACGGTATATTTTATTACAAATCTTCTCAGAATAGTGAAGCAATATGATTCCATCATGTTGGTGGTGGACAAATTTACTAAGGTGACACAATTTATTCCTATAAAAGAAGCACACATTGTAGAGATTTACATGAAGGAAGTTGTCAGGCTACATGGAGTGCCTAAGGAAATAGTTTTAGACAGATATTCCAAGTTTACATCCAAATTTTGGCAAGGTTTGTTCAGAGGCTTTGGAACAAATATGAATCTTAGTACAACATATCACCCAAAGTTAGATGGGAAAATATAAAGGACCAATAGGTTAATTCAAGACAGGCTCAAGATGTATGTGATGGATTAACCATCAAAATGGGAAGACTACATCCACTTAGTGGGTTTTTCTTATAAAAATGTGTATCAAACCTCATTAAAGATGAGCCCATTTGAAGCGTTGTATGGTAGGAAATGTAACACACCAACGAGATAGGATAACCCAATAGACAGAGCTATCATTTGGCCATATTTGTTAAAGGAAATGAAAGAACAAATGAAAAAGATCAAAGATAATTTAAAGGTTTCCTAGGACAGACAGAAAATATATGCATACAAGAACAAAATTTTTAGATATTTTAAAGTGGGTGAACATGTATTTCTTAAAGTGAAAGTGAAAAGAAGTTTGATAATATTGGGTTGGTGCCCAAAGTTGGTAGCAAGATATTATGGGCCTTTTCAAATATTAGAAAAGATAGGTCCAATTGCATACATGTTATCATTTCCTGCATCCATGTGAGTGCATAGTGTATTTCATGTATCATTGTTAAAGAAATATGTTCCTGACCCTAACCACATAATTGATTGGATTGTGATCCAGGGGGGAAACGAAGGGGATTTCTGGGTTGAACCAACACGCATCTTGGACTGGAAATTCAAAATGATCAAGAAAAAATACATAGGGATGATAAAGGTTCAATGGACCTACAACGGTCCCTAAGATACAACCTGGGAGCATGAAGAAACTATGTGGGAGAAATACCCACAAATTTTTGTCAATTTTGAAGAAAATAGAAGTTAAAAATGCAAGACTCCATTTTTGGGTAGCTTGTTTCGAGAACCACACCTCAAAATTTTTGGTCACCTATGTTGAAATCCTGATAAAAGAATGGTGCATCTCGATGGAATGATGATAGTGAAGGGGGAACATTCCTTGGGTCAGTAGGATGAGAAGAATGAGATATTATGGTTGGGACTATTGTTGGAGGGTAAAAACTGTAATTTTTTTTTAGTTTTATTTTTTGAATATCATGATGTAATTTGTATATGTATTTCAACATGGTGTTGTGAATCGGGGACAATGCAAAATTGTAGGGGAGGGGAATGTAACATCCCCATTATAATTTCCATTTTAATTAATGCAGAATGTAGATATGAATGTGGCTTTGGTCGAGCAATGTGATATGCAAAATGTATTTTTTTTATTTTAATAAATATAATATGATACTAGTTGATGGGAATCTGTAAAGATATGGGGGCTGGGTTTTTCAAAATATAAGCGAGTGCCTATGAGGGAGTCCAAGGGGGAATTCAATTATGGGTACTAATCCAAACCCACATTTCTCAATTAAATTATCATTTGAGGAAACCTCCTATTTTTGTTTGAGTGTGTGAGAGCCCAATCATTAAACTCATGTAAGAGAGTGGGTGTGTGATCCAGGTGAATATCGGTGGCCACCCACCTTTTCCAACTGGCTCAAAATAGTTTTCTGGCAATTTTGGCAATTTACTATTTTTAGCAGTTTTAACTTCCGGGGACATTTTGAGGGACAAAATGAAGATTTTTCAGGATCGAGCTTCTAAATGATAGTTGAAGGCATGATTGATCCTCAAAAATGAATATCCTTGATGATAACTTTCCAACAGGCTATCGTATGCCTAAAACGAAGATCATATGCAAAAGTTACGACCCCGGGAAGTTGATGTACTAACTTACCCAGACGAGGCCCACATGACTTTTGGTGCTTCATCTCCCAGGGTTAGTTTTTTGGATGTCTAGGGTTTTTGGAATTCTTGTTTATTTTAAAAAGGCTATCAAAGCCTCATTGTAATCATCTTCTGGAGAATGAGCACAACCGTCACATCTCTTCTCAGAGATAAGCCACCACCATTCCAACAAGCTTGTTTTCGCTGCATTTTACAGTTTCAACTTATTTCCTTATTGAATAGAAAACCAGTTTTACTGTATCTATGTTATTTTGTGTTAAGAACCTGTTAATAACCTATAGTCATTTTTTTCTGCCCATAAAATCCATATCAGTGGTATCAGAGCAAGTATATAAGGTCCTGCACTGCCTACGCTATTACCAAACTATCCAATAAAAAACAGGGCCTATACACTCCTCTTCCTACTCCTAATAGGCCATGGGAATCCATCTCAATGGACTACATGTTGGGCCTCCCATCCACCAAGCGGGGAAATGACTATATTTCTGTGGTTGTTGATCGCTTCTCTAATATGGCGATTTTGGTTGCCTGCAAGAAGAACATCACAACAGAGGCCACTGCTAAACTCTTCTTTGAATGAGTTTGGGTACATTTTGGAATCCCACAAACCATTGTCTCAGATCGAGAAAATCAATTTCTCAACACATTCTGGCCGAGCCTCTGGTCACTACTGTACACCAAGTTCAACAAATCCACGACCTTCCACCCCCAGACAGATGGCCAAACGGAGGTTGTAAATCGAATGATTTTGCATATCCTTCGCATGTATAATTTAAAGAACCCTCGCACATGGGATGAGAGCCTTCCCTATGTCCAACATAGCTACAACTGAGCCCTGCATAGCTCAACCGACCACAACCCCTTTCAAGTGGGGTTGGGATTCCAACCATTGTGTCCCATAGATGTTGCACTTCCCCTTGCGGTCACCTCGATCGGCTCATTTCATTTTCCAACTAAAGCTGACAAATCCACCCGATTCATGAAACGAATCCAGCACATCCTCCAATAGGTTCAGGATATCCTACAGAAGTCTAATGACAAGTACAAGAAGTTCCATGATCAACATCGGGTGCCACATAAGTTTCAGTTGGGCGACAAAGTTTGGTTTCACTTGCAGAAAGAACCCCATATAGGACCCCATCGGAAGCTTCGCCCACTCTATTATGGGCCGTAAACCATCACCAAGGCCGTGGGGGATAATTCTTTTGAGCTCAACATTCTTCCTTTCCTTGGCCTGCACCCAATGCACCCAATGTTCAACGTGGATCTCCTTCGCCCTTATTTCCCACCATTATTGGACACCTCAAACATAGAAGAACAACTGACACTAATAGAGCTCAACCCTGACTGCATAAAACAGACATCCAGTGATAAAATTGTGGACACACAGATCAAGGGCACTCTATGACAAAGGATCCATCTTTATCGAATCATCAAAGCAGGGCAACTCCTGCACCAAGGCAAGTGGCTCACCCGAGGCCAAATTCAGCAGAAATTTCCTCATCTGATGGGGGAAATCAACACAATGGAGACCATTTTTACTAAAGAGGGAGGATTGATCTAGGTGGATATTGGTGGCCACCCACCTTTTCCAACTAGCTCAAAACAATTTTCTAGCAATTTTGGCAATTTACTATTTTTAGCAGCTTTAACTTTCGGGGCCATTTTGAAGGTCTAAATTAAGGGTTTTCGGGATCGAGATTCTCAATGATATATGAAGGAATTATTGAGCCCCAAAAATGAATCTCATCGATGATACCTTTCCAATGGGCTATCATATACCTAAAACGGAGATCGTATGCAAAAGTTATGACCCCGGGAAGTTGATGTACTAACTTACCTAGACAAGGCCCACATGACTTTTGGTGCTTCATCTCCTAAGGTTATTTTTTTGGATGTCTAGGGTTTTTGACATTCCTGTTTATTGTAAAAAGGCCTTCAGAGCCTCATTGTAATCATCTTCTGGCAAATGAACGTAGTCATCACATCTCTTCTTAGAGATAAGTCGCCACCATTCCAGCAAGCTTGTTTCCATTGGATTTTATAGTTTCAGCTTATTTCCTTATTGAATAGAAAACCAATTTTACTATATCTCTGTTATTTTGTGTTAAAAGCCTGTTAATAATCTGTAGTCATTTCGTTCTGATCATAAAATCTAGATCAATGTGAGAGTCACATCCCATAGTTATTGGAAAGCATGTGGATGAAACAATCACCATTAGGTAAAGTGAGCAATCAATGGTTTTACCTGAAAAGTATGCATAAACTACTCTATCAATTATCTTTTCAATATCGAGACTTTAAAAAAGTTGAACTTAAGGGAAAGGTTTGAATGATTGAGACACTTACAGATGACGATTTCTCCAGTAAAACATTTATGTTAGAGGTAGTAGAATGCCAAAGATGTCGTGACATTAATCTTTCCTCCGCAATATTTCTTGCCAAGTCTCTCAGATTATCATGCATTCTTATTTTATTTTCATCATCCACCTCCAAGAGACACTTGTTCTGTAGATTTCGAAGCCCCACCGAATCCCATATTCTTATTGATGTATCTTTGTCTTCTCCTATGAAAAAACAGGGAATATCTAAGAATATTTCCCGTTCCTCTACACTCAGTGGCTCATAACTAATTCTAAGGCTCTTCTCTATGTTTTCAGGTAGTGTTCAGTGGAGTCGATTCAGTTGCTCTCGCCAGTAAGCTTTGTCATTTTCTTCATAAAGAAGTGCCCCAAACACTTTCAGTGATAGAGGCAGGCCATCGCAGGCTATTAAAAAGTCATCTACAAGCTCTTCAAATCCTTCGGGTGGATGTGGCTATGAGAAAGCATACAAGCAAAAAAGCTCTAGGGAGTGTGGTCTATTCAACACTGTTATTTTATAAATTGATTTATCTGAAATTCTTGCTCCTTTGAGGACTTTCTTGTCACGAGACGTAATTAAAATCAAGCTATTGGAGGCAAGAACATCCTTAAGTGGAAAAAATGCATCCAGTTGACTGGCATGATCTACATCATCTAGAATTACAAGAGTGTGGGAAAACAATAGATGATTTCTAAGCTTCTCTTTACCTTCATCAATACTGTGTATTAGCAGATCCAATTGAGTCAAGTCCTTGAGAAGTTTTGTCTGCAAGGAAATCATATTACCCCTAGCTGTGTTTTCTCTGATGTCAAATAGAAAGCACGATTGATTGTAATTTGTCTTATTGGTGTTAAAGAATTGTTTGGCTAGGGTTGACTTTCCAATTCCACCCGAACCCACAACCCCAACAACCTTAGCCTTCCTGCTGTGCTGCTGCAATAGCACTGTGCTTTGAAGCCCTTGCAAATTCTCGCTCAAACCAGTTGGATGTTCGGTCAGATACATCAATGGGGTTTTCACACCATGCATTTTCAACACGCGTCGTACTACGTCATCCAATAGTTGCCCCTCGTTGCTGAATAGTAGAGTAAAATAAATCGAAAGAATTAAATCCTATGTAAATCGCACCCAATTAATTCAACAAATTACAAACTAGTGTAAACAGAAATGGAGATCAGTTGGAGGTACTCACCCATTGTACTTCTTTAGTTCGAAAACTCTTATCCCCGCAACACTAGAAAGAGCGTCCCTCCATTTTTGAATAGTTTCGGAGTCATGTCGCTGCTTCTCTTTGTGGTTGCGGAGGGCTTCAGCGTACAGTCCATCTTTATCTTTGCCAATCCGGCGGAGGTGAGAAGGCTTTACGTTGTAAAAAGACGGGCAAAATGGTTGTCCCCGACTTGACCATAAGAACGAGCTCATCCAGGCACCACCTGGATTCGGCATAATTCTTAGAGAAAATCACCATATGGACGTAGACGACTTGAATGGCGGCTTCTATCTGAGAAGTAATGGTGTGTCCCTCCACCATTTGCTCTGTGTCGAGAAAGACTCTCAATCCATATAAGATAAGTCGGCGGTATAAATGGCTGGCTAAGGTGTTTTTAACATCGATGCCACAATGGTTTATAAACACATCGTAGTGGGAATAACAAGTCAAGCCAGAAGCAGAAGCAGAAGCGAGAACTTCCATTGCAATTGGAATAATACACGGATGCGCAACCAGGAAACAAATTGCAACGAAGCGCAACCAAGTGGACGCTTGATCTCGATATGATATTTTCTTACGTGACCAGAAATGCAATCCTTACCAAAAGTCAATGCACTAGTCGTGCGCGTTTGGCACTGATTCTTGTAGGATGCTCTCGACAACTGGCATATTTTTATTGGAATTGAACAGTTCTCGTATATTAATTATGATTTTAATATAAAAATTATGAATTTAATAAAGAAAAGTTATAATATTATGATAATAAATCGTTGCTTTGAAGGTACCAACACCAGCCTGCCACCACTTGCAATTAGAAGGATACACGAAATCGAAGACAGGCAGTAGATTGTTGGAAAATGCATGCACCTTCATAGATTCTCTCGATCTCGATATCATATCTTTTTTCACTCTTGGAATTTGAAAAAACATTATATTTAGAAAATAATAATAAATTTGTTTTTTTTTTATGTTTAAATAAATGATGATTTTTAATTATATAATTAAATATTTTTTAAATTTATCTTTTCGATTTTAATAATATTTAAAGGATAAAATAATACATGACTAACATTATATTTTATTTTCTGCCTAGCATTTTGTCATCCTCTCACATATAAAAGGAATACCCATGTGGCACTATCACTCTCCAGTGATCAGGCTCTTCACAAGTTGCATATTTTAATTTCGTTGCCCATGTTAGAGTTTAAATCATATTATTTATCGGACAAGTTTAACAGTTTACATCATATTATTTATTTATTGTAAAATTTTAAATTTTCTATGTTTTTTATTTATTTTTAGTAACTATTGTTTAAAATTGTTTATTATTGTAGAAGTTTAAATTTTCTATTTATTTTTATTTTTAGTAACTATTATTAGGCTCTACGGTAGGCATAGAGGGACTATAGCTATCGATAAATAGTTGACTTCATATTAGTTTGTCTTTTGACCATAAATATTTCCATATGAACTGAAACCATCGATTTTTATATAAAAAGATGTATCATATTTGTCATGATCTGATTGGACAAGGGATTTGAGGTCTTATTGCCGGCTTTGCTATTCCCAATGTTATATATGTTGGCATATCCAAAGTATTTGATCATATATGGTCTTTTTGAATCATATATTTTGTTATGCATTCGTCAAAGGTGGATTAATGCTAGCATTAATCCGAATGTTTGGTTTAATATTTAATGCTAAGTAAATTTATGGCAATGTTTGATATGTTGGCATATCCAAAGTTTGGCCTACCAATACATTCTCTAGTGTTCTAACTATATATAAAAAAAATTACCATATTTGTCATGATCTGATTGGACAAGGGCTTGGAGGTCTTATTGTCGGCTTCACTATTCCCAATGTTATATATGTTGGCATATCCATAGTATTTGATCGTATATGGTCTTTTTGAATCGTATATTTTGTTATGCATTCGTCAAAGGTGGATTAATGCTAGCATTAATCTGAATGTTTGGTTTAGAATTTTATGGTAGGTAAATTTATGGCAATGTTTGATATGCTGGCATATCCAAAGTTTGGCCTTCCAATACATTCTCTGGTGTTCGAACTATTGTTACAAAAAATATAATAATTTTTTGGGGATACGTCAGAGACTTTCCACATTGCATTTTTTCTTAAATTTTTACAGAGCATTTCTGACAGACTTAAATGTTCACCTAACAGGCATGATAGCGTTGAATGCTTACTTAACAGGCTTGTTACAATACATTTTTTTCGCTTTTTAAATTTATATGCTTCAACGACATTGTTGGTTTACTGGTTCATGCTTCTTTTTTGCATTTCCACTGATTTCTTATTTGCATGTTATTGTTGTTCTTGCTTGCCTGTTCATGTTGTTGCAGTTTGCACGTTTGGTTTTCTGCAATCGTGATTGGAATTGCGTCATTCATGGTGGAGTGGTTATTTCTTTCTTATTTCTTCGTTGTATGTTGTTTGTTGTTGTGTGATTTGACTTTGCAGGGTTTCGGTTCTGCACCTGCAGTTGGGCCTTTTGGTGCTTCTTAACTGGGTTGTTATTTGGTGCTTGTTCTTGTTTGACTAGGGTTTGCAATGTCCGGATGCTACATCCACATTTGGATCTCTTGTTACATTTTTTGTAGTGGAGTTTGCATAGAATACTATTAGGATAAAATAATGTACTAAAAAATTGCAGTCGATGTAAATTGCATCTCTTATGCATTGAAATAGAGTTTGTCGGCCTCAAACTATATTTCATAGATGGCGATGCTTTTTCCATGGATTATGTGTTACTATGGTTTCATAGTTATGAGAGTAGGTTTTGTTGTGTGAGCGATATAGTTGTTCTCTCCCTTTTATTTTCCTCTTGTAAACTGTGTTTCTGGCTCTATAGTTTCTCACCTTTGTGTGGTCATTCTGATCAATCGTCGTTCGGTTGCATACTTAGCCAATTTTATGGACGCGGCTTTGCGGATAGGTTCTATCAAACTATGATAGGTCGTGTTCGGTGTATACATCTTTTACCCAGAACTTGCGTGCTCTAGAATTCGACCGGGCACTCCTAGAACTTGCAATCGTGCCTCTGCCTGCAATGAGTTTGTCTATTCTACCTAGCTTTCCATACTTAGTCGAATTTTCAAAGTTTAGCGGGTTAACGATTTTTCGGGTTCAGAAAATTTAAAACCATTTGTCGCTCCCCTCCATCCCCGCTACCTTCCTCCCTTTCCAATAGACATTAATTATGCTTTCAAAAGTCAGAACCGACCAGATAGGTTCGAAAAGATGGGCTTTAATAACTGGAAAGCTGGAGGACATCTCCCATTAAAATGAAAAGACAGACGAATATTATGGGATCTGGTAATTTCTTTTGCCTGCATTTTTGAATTTGCAATTTTTTTTTTTTCGCGCTCTTTTAGTTTTCTTAAAAGATTCAGCATAGTCCATGAACGTGTCACCCACAGAGGCCTTGACGTCATGTCCCTCTTTAATATTATGGATATCTTAGATGTCAGATTTGAGAATCTACTCAGATATGGGAATTTTAATATGTGTTATTAGTCACTATTCAACATACATATTCGAAAAGATTGGCATTAATAAGCGAAAATATTGAGAACATCTGTCATTAAAACGAATTAACACAAAATCTACAGAAGATCATCCAGCGTTGCTTTTAAATTCTTATTGCCATTTCTCTCTATCATCAAAGAGTTACGCTTTAGGGTGCCTTCGTTCTAATGTTCTTGGTCATGGACATGTAAGACAACTTTGAGGTGATATTGAGGCCCAGATGAAAGAAGAGAGACTGGTTTTATGTGGCGTGAGCTCTGAGTAAAAAAAAAACTATGTTATAGAAGAGAAACTCAGAGAGGAGGAAAAAAAAGATCAAGTATGTTTTGGTTGGTGTTCTCCCTGTGTTCGATGCTTTGGTTGGTTGAAAAGGTTGTCTGGAGATTTGTTTATTGAACTTCTTTGTTTTCTTGATGGGAGTTGTAATGGATTTTCAGGTCACGTGGAAAATAGTTCTTCGTTGAAGTATATAACTTCTTCCAACAACACAGATTTCGCAAGTGTATCGAATTTTACAGATCCCACAAGAATTTGTGTTCCTCGGGGGTGGCACATTTACAGTGGCTTGCAAAATGGCTTGTCATGTTCGTAAATGACGTGAAATATTACTCCATTTGCAAATGTAACCAGAGACAGGTAACAGAAACTGTATGGGTGGATAAAACGACATATTATCACTACAAAAGTTTCTATTTCAAATTTTTATGACCTACATGTGGGTTTGGTAACCGATTTGACAGAAAGCCATGTTCTTTGTCAAATTTTGTTCGGTTTCCTCTGGATGTAGTTGCAGACTCCACATATTTTGCGTCACCTTTGAACATTCCAGACCTTTTTGTGGGCTTCCATACCTGCCACCGCTATGATGAAAGATATATTTTGATGCGATATAAAACATTTGATACACCTGCAAGAGCTGTGTTGATGCGTTCTGCAACATTTGATGCACTTGCCAGACTTGTGATGCCCGAAGAAGTTATGTACCTCAACAAATTTGCATTTTTCAGCTGGGTTGGACGTTTCTTCCAATTTATTGTAATAAAGAAAAGAAGTTCAACATACAAATATTCAGGCAGGCTTTTCAACCAAACAGATGATCGAATACAGGGAGAATACCAGTCACAACATACTTGAATTTGTTTCCCCTACCATAGCTATTGTGACATAAAACGACTCCCTCCACTTTGAAATTGGCCTGAATCACATTTCTAAGTTGTCTCGGATGTCAAGGGTCAAGGAAATTGCAAGAAAAGCACCTTAAACCCCAATTTTTCAACGACAAAGGGAAATTCATACTTGACAAAGAATGTAATGTTGAATAACTAGCGATTGCAAGCATGCCATATCTGGAAGAGACAAGCTATTCAAAAAAATGGGATAGATGTAGTTGGTAGCACCGATTAAGTAAAAAACCCGAAATTGATATTCAACTCGTTCTTTACGAATAAAGGGTTTGAACGTCAAGAAACCTGTCAAGAAGCTTCATCAATGTACATATTTTTTACTGGTCAGTGGCAGGCCAAATCGAAATCGTTGTGGAAAATAGCCTCAGCTGTATTTTGTAACCCATCTTATTTGAATATAGAATAATCCTGGTTTATTTTTTAATAGTATTTTCCAATCTCTGGTATTTGTTTTAATTTTATTTTGTACCTTCTTCCCCTGTGTCGTTAAATATGGACAACAAGATTTTCTTTCTGCTGCTCACTACCTCAATTTAAATAAACCATGCTCTGTTCGTTGCTTACATTTTACATTTAAGAATAACTTTTCATAAGCCATACTTATGTGGCGTCGGCCCTGTATTTAAAGAAATAAATTGGAGTCGTCCTGCTTCCATTATTCGAGTCCCGTAAATACAATGAATTAATGAGTTACAACAAGTCAACTCAATTGATGACGCAATGTTCTTGTTCAATATGTTGGATATATTGCAGCTTCTTTTATTTGATAATATTCGTTCATATTTACTAATATCAGTACTATTGGAATAAATACAGAAACTTCCTCTTCAACAAAGCTTAGGCAATTATTTTTGTGTTTGCGGTATTAAACAACTATGTTCCCTATTCCATCATATACATCTTGTAGCCAAAGAGCTTTGGTGCTCTGCAATTTATGCTTTAACTAATGATAACTCACCAGGCATTCGAAAAGCTTGGCATTAATAAAGGAATGGCTGAAGCTTACTTAATTACTTAAATCACACCAAATTTTGATTACATTTAATTTAATTTAGATATTGATGTTTATGGAGAGTCGATGTTTTCTCATGTCATTGCAAGAAATACAAGATGAACAGATGATAAGGATTTTGTCTCGTTGAAACCACAATGCAAATTCATGTTTCTTGTTGTGCTATGTACATCTTGCAGTCAAAATTTTCATGGTTTCAACGAAATTTGCAAACTGAAGAGCATCCTGCAAATTGGGAGATCATTTGCATTTGAAATAGAAACAATACATTAATATATATTAGTATGAATACTATTCAGATAAATATGAAAACTTTCTCTATTAATACATATTAGTATGAATACTATTGAAATAGATATCAAACCTTTCTCTTGACCAATACTTAGCCAGTTATCTGGCCCCAGGTTCATGGTACCCAACACCTATGTACAACGTTTCGTCATATACATATTGTAGCCAAAGAAATTCAGTGATTTGCAGTTTATGCTTTTACTAGTGAGAACCCAACAGGGTTTTGAAAACATTGCCATTAATGAACAGAAAAAAAAAAGGTTTTTCGACTGTCAGATACTTATCCCTTTTCCCCTTTTGCTTTTCCCGTCCATTATGGCTTTCTGGTTTTATACTTAGTCGTCTTTCTATGATGGGTGGTTGTAGGTTTCGTGAGATGGCATATCTTCATTTCCATATGTATCTTCACATGACGAATCTGACCAACCGTTGTTCCTTTGCATACTTAGGCAATTTTATGGTCGTGGTTGCCGGGTTGGCGCATACAAACTGGCCTTTTCTTCTTCCCGCTCATTATCTCTTTCTAGATATATACTTAGTCTTCTTTCTATGGTATCTAGTTTCAGAGTTGGCGGGATGACATGTCTTCATCTCCATCTATATCCTCACATGACGGATCCGGTCGACAGCTGTTCCTTTCCATACTTAGCTAATTTTATGGCCGTCGTTGCGGGATCGACGCTTACGAACCTGATTGTTTATCATTCTGTTATATACATATTGCACTCAAAACATCCATGATCTACAATTCCACCGTGGGTTCCTCGTATACATTAACTTCGTTCAAAGTATCTGTTGTTGTTTTCCATCCCCAACAGCTTCATGTCCTTCCTGATATACATCAACAATGCTCTTACTAGTGACAACTGGACACAATGGTACGAAAGATACTTCCGTGATCTGCAATTTATGCCTTAACTGGTGAGAAATCGGCAGGGGTTCGAAAATTTTTGCATTAATAATCAAACACTAGATTTTCTTCTGCGATATACTTAGTCCTTTTTCCTTTGTCTTGTTCTCGTGTATTATCGCTTTCTAGTTATATACTTAGTCATGTTTCTATGATCACGGGTTCCAACGTTGGCGTGTTGACATATCTTCATCTCCATCTATATCCTTGCATGGCGAATTGGACCGCTCGTTGTTCCTTTTCATACTTAGTGAATTTTATGCCTGCGGTTGCCAAGTTGGCATAATTGAACTATGCTACTTTTTGTTCCGTGATATACATCTTCCACTCAAAATTTACGTGATCTACAATTCCACTACGGACTCCTCCATCCTTTTTCCCTTTTTTTCTTCCCATGTATTATGGGACTATAAAGTATGGACATGCTATTTTATAGACCATATACGGATTGTGCATTCCATACCTAGCCACATTTTGGATCACGGGTTCTCGAGCGAGTGGGATCAAAATTGGGCCTCCATTGTTCCGTGCCCTACAAATAGCACCCAGAATTCCGTGATATACAAATTGACAAGAAGACCTTCCCACTGGATGACTCAACATTGCATTTCTATTGTTCTGTGTCCTCCAAACAGCGCTCCCAGTTCCGCAATATACAAATTGACACACAGAGTCCAGAGTTGGCGGGGTGGAGATTGCCATTGTTTACGAATGGCAATCCCTATCAAGTATCTAATAGTATCTAAAAAATTGTTTTCAATACTAAATTAGCTCTTAGTAGTGGAAACTAGACACAGAGGTACAAAACAGTTGGCATCACACTCTCCGCAATATACAAATTGACTACCGGATTCTGACATCGTCTGCTCTTTCGTGTTAGAGATTATGCATTCAAATGTTTGGAGCGATACAATTTGAACGTCGGGGCCTCACGTCTTTTGTAGAGACCTTGTCAGCTTGTTTTGGATCCTCCTGTTGTCAGGTTCATGAAATGTCCAACTCTTGGATACTATTTCAAGTTGGCACCAAGCTTCATTCTACCATGGTTCACAAATGTTTCAAAGTAACTCTTGGATCCGATCAACCATTGTTCCTTTCCATACTTAGCCAATTTTATGGCCACCACTGTGGGGTCAATGCTTACGAACCCGGTTGTTTATCATTTCACTATATACATCTTGCACTCAAAACATCTGTGATTTACAATTCCACCGCGGGTTCCTCGTATACATTAACTTCGTTCAAAGTATCTGTTGTTACTTTCTATCCCCAAAAACTTCGCGTCCTTCCTGATATACATCAACAATGCTCTTATTGGTGACAACTGGACACAATAGTACAAAAGATACTTTCGTGATCTGCAATTTATGCCTTAACTGGTGATAACTCGGTAGGGTTCGAAAAAAAATTCATTAATAATCAAACACTAGATTTTCTTCTGTGAGATACTTAGTTCTTTTTCCCTTGTCTTGTTCCCATGTATTATCACTTTCTAGTTTTATACTTAGTCACGTTTCTATGATCACGGTTTCAGCATTGGCGTATTGACATATCTCCATCTCCATATATATCCTCGCATGGCGAATTGGACTGCCCGTTGTTCCTTTTCAAACTTAGTGAATTTTATGCCCGTGGTTTCCGAGTTGGCGCAATTGAACTCTGCTGCCTTTTGTTTCATGATATACATCTTCCACTCAAAATTTGCATGATCTACAATTCCACTGTGGACTCCTCCATCCTTTTTTCCTTTTTTTCTTCCCGTGTATTATGGGACTATAAAGTATGGACATGCTATTTTATAGACCATGTACGGATTGCGCATTCCATACCTAGCCACATTTTGGATCGTGGGTTCTTGGGTGAGCGGGCTCAAAATTGGGCCTCCATTGTTTCGTTCCCTACAAATAGCACCCAGAATTCCATGATATACAAATTGACAAGCGGACCTACGGACTGGTTGACTCAACCTTGCATTTCTATTGTTTCATGTCCTCCAAACAACGCTCCCAGTTCCGCGATATACAAATTGACACACAGAGTCCAGGGCTGGCGGGGTGGAGATTGCCATTGTTTACGGATGGAAATCCCTATCAAGTATCTAACAGTATCTAAAAACTTATTTTCAATACTAAATTATCTCTTATTAGTGACAACTGGACACAGAGGTGCAAAACAATTGGCATCACACCCTCTGCAATATACAAATTGACTACCGGATTCTGACATCGTCCTCTCTTCCATGTTAGAGATTATGCATTCAAATGTTCGGAGCGACACAATTTGAACATCAGGGCCTCACGTCTTCTAGAGAGACCTTTTCAGCCTGTTTTGGATCCTCCTATTACCGAGTTCACAAAATGTCCAACTCTTGGATACTTTTTCGGGTTGGCACCAAGCTTCGTTCTACCATGGTTCACAAATGTTTCAAAGTATCTGTTGTTGCCTTCCATCCTCACTAACTTTATCTCATTCCTAATATAGATTGGTTGTGCTCTTACTAGTGACAACTAAACACAATGGTATGAAACAGTTCGCATCCATCCCTCCGCAATATACAAATTGACTACCAGGTTCACATCTTGTACTCAAAATTTCCATGATCTACAATTCCACCACAGACTCCTTTGCCCTTTTTCCCTTTTCTTCTTCCCATGTATTATGGCTCTCTGGTTATATACATAGTCGCCTTTCTATCATCGCAGGTTCTAGCATTGGCGGGCTGACATATCTTTATCTCCATCTATATAATCACACGACGAATCTGACCGACCATTGTTGCTTTCCATACTTACCCAATTTTATGGCCGCAGTTGCTAGGTTGGCGGTTTCGAACTCTGTTTCTTCCTTTTCCATGATGTACATCTTGCACTCAAAACTTCTGTGATCTACAATTATACCACATACTCCTTGAACTCGCAAGATTCACTCTACCATGGTTCACAAATGTTTCGAGTATCTGTCATTGTTTTCCATCCCCACTAACTTCTTTTCCTTCCTAATATACATTGGTTGTGCTCTTACTAGTGACAACTGCACACACTGATATGAAACAGTTTGCATCTAGCCCTCCACAATATAGAAATTCACTATCGGGTTCTGACATCGTTCCCTCTTCTGTGTTACAGATTATGCATTCAAATGTTTTGAACGATACAATTTGACCGTCGGGGCCTCACATCTTCCGGGGAGACCTTGTGACCCTATTTTGGATCCTCCTGTTCATGGGTTCACGAAATCTCCATTTCTTAGTCACTGTTTCGGGTTGGCGCATTCAAACTCTTTTGCTTCTTGTTCTGTGATATACATATTGCACTCAAAATTTTCGTGATTTACAATTCCACCGTGGACTCCTTGGTCCTTTTTCCTTTTTCTTAATTCCTTGTATTATCTCTTTGTGTTTATATACTTATAAGTCACCTTTCTATGATCGCGGGTTCCAGCATTGGCGGGTTGACAAATCTTTATCTCCATCTATATAATCACATGACAAATCCAACTAACCGTTGTTTCTTTCCATACTCAACCAATTTTATGGCCACGGTTTCCGGGTTGGCGGTTTCCAACTCTGCTTCTTGTTGCACCGTGTACATCTTGCACTCAAAACTTCTGTGATCTACAATTCCAGCACAAAATCGTCGAACTCGCAAGCTTGACTCTACCACGACTCACAAATTCTTCAAATTATCTCTCGCTGCCTTCCATCCACACTAACTTCATGTCCTCCTTAATATACATTAGTTATGCTCTTACTAGTCATATACAAATTGCCCTCTGGACTGTCCCGCCATACCCTCTTCGTTGTTACGCGTATTGCACTCAAAAAGTTTCAAGACATACAATTTGACCCTCCCACCCTCACCTTCAATGGTTTTACCTTGTAACCCTATTTCGAAGCTGTTTTTTCCCGTGCCTGCAACCTCCGTACTTTCTTACTATGCAATTATAAACCTTTCATGCTAACAACTGACCATGCAGGAACCGTCAACATTGTCATTAATGGGCGAAACGCTCGAGGAGATCTCCCATTATTATGCATTAAACAAATATGTGCAAAGATTTATTTTGTCCCTTCTGATTGGTCATCTCGAACATGCATCATCGTGTTGGCCCGCTCAATAAATCTACAGTGCTTAATCGCTCATTGCAATATCCACCATGTTTGCATTTCTATGTATGTGATTACTAGTGTTTAATGTTAACAACGCATCATGCAACAACCGTCCAAATTGTCATTAATGAACGAAAGTCTYGAGGAAATCTCCCATTCACACGCTTTGGACCAAGATTTGAGTGGGGTTATATTATCCCTTCCAACTTTTCATTGCATTCATCGTCTGGAGCAAACAAAGGTTCTTGTAGATTTATGGCAGCAGGTCRGCAGCAGTTTTGTGGAGATACAGTAAATATCTTTGGACATCAGGACTAGAACTTCYAGTGGTCCAAGGCATACTTTTACTATTCATCCCATTCCGCCCAGAACGAAGTGATTTAGACCTATGGAATCACTCATGCAGGATACGTCACTGAGGTTTTTCACTGTAAGGAGGTGGTTTCTTGGTGCGTCAAAAAATATATTCCAGGGCAA
Organism: Picea mariana; assembly: GCA_032191745.1. Lineage (NCBI taxonomy): Eukaryota > Viridiplantae > Streptophyta > Pinopsida > Pinales > Pinaceae > Picea > Picea mariana. The sequence continues at coordinate 11,642 of JASDQU010682465.1, read as the reverse complement.
AGAATTATTCCACTACGTGACCATTCTCCTGTTTCTTTGTCACCTCGGGCCTTCCGCGAGATGTTAAAATTGTCGGAGCCAACATTGACGTTCAGAGGACAAGACTGCAGGCAGTTTCTAGAAAAACATGATAACGGGTTGGACATCTTAGCTGACTTCCTCGAAGACCGGAAAAGAGTTTCTGAAGATATCACAAGGTTGAAGGTAAGTTCCTTTATAAATCCATTCCGAGAAATTGCTTGGTTGTTTACAAGAATAACGGGACAGGCATCCACAACAAGCATTTCCCATATAATTATTTATAATTTGTATTTCACAGTCAAGGAACAATACATTTTCGATTGGGGGAAGCTAATTTCCATTGATATTTGTTCCCAGTTGTCATAATTCAAATAATCGAATATATTTTATATGTCATCCTACTTGATTTTCGCAATAGTGCATTGTTGCCCGTTTCGAGAACTTTCTCTTTCCAATAAAATAAACTATGGATTTGACCCAGTGACATTCTAGTACGAGGACCTGTGGAGGCACAAGGCCTCCCATTGTTTTTATGAAGTTTTTAATGGCTTTGTCTCAATTTTCAAAGATTTATTGTTAGGCAAGGATGCTCCACGGATGTCTGGTCAGGCAACCAAGTTTTTGAACAGGAAGGGCACACTTGTATAAAAGGAAAATCATAGTGTCCTCATGGTCTTTGGCTCTAAGAAAAATCCTACTTTCCTTCCATGCCACATCACAGACAATATGTTTGTTGCAGAAATATCAAGGCAATACAACCATTGGTTGCATTTTTTCCATGACAAGAAAAAAAAAAACAGTTCATTCCTCTACCCTAGAAAGTCAGAGACTTTGTGTGCAGAAACATCAACAAGATTGACGAGTTTGCCGCCCATTTCAAGAAATTGAACCTAACATATGTTGAAACGATAAAAGGGTTCGACCCTAATGGGATTTTTTGAGAACATTTACTGGCAATTGGCTTTAACAACTCTTTTATCCATAAACACCTGACCCAAGACAGGGACAGTGTGGACAACAATCTTTCTTATGCCGATTTCGACGCAGAGACATTGCAAAGCATGACTGAATTGTAAAGACAACATGGAAAAGTATCCGGTGAGAAGAGTACTCAATGCCTCGCCAGCACTCCCAAGAGCACGACATCACAGAGCATAGCTTTGACGAACCACCCCAGTAAGAAAGCAACCCAGAAATCTTTGAACGGAGGAGGAGATAAGAACCCTCCTCGCATAAAAATTGATAGTTCTCACAAACTTCCACTGACGAAGAAGAGAATAAACAATGCAGGGCAGGCGAAGGAACCCGAAATTGAAAGTGAACAACTGCAACTTGAAATTGAAACTAAGCACATGCACAAAGTTGAGTCGTGCACGGTTGAAATATCTGAGACCAAATTTTTTTACGAAGATAAATCTTTCATATTCTAGAGCGTTGTTTTTTATAGCCAATCTAAAAGTATGGTCATTGAAAAGAGATATGTAACAAACATGAAAGAAAAATCTCGCACAAAGATTAACTTTAGGAAAATGCGGTCATCCCAAATCTCCTCATTTCACCAAGTAATCGGTGAAATTCTTCGTGATTCCATTGGAGGAATTGAGATAGAAAATGCCAATCTAAAAGATCGCCTCAACGAATTTGAGAAGGCTTTCATTGCAACCCTAAAATTTGCCAGTCCTTTGGAAAAAGTCATGCCTTATACCACTGCAGCTAAGATGAAAGTATCGTCTACCCTCCTTGCATGCTCTAGATCCCTTGTAGAGAATAACATCAACATAAGAATGCAGCTAGTTACTGAAGCCTAGGAAACATCACAATATTTAGTTTCCTTTAGAAAGAAGGGAAATGATTTCCTAGAACATTTGGAGGCGATTTTAAAAAATGATCAACATTTCTATGAACAAATGCTGACCCATTTTTCCAACTATGCCATCAACACATTGGAACTGAAAAAAACGACAAGAGAAACTCCCCTCCCCAAAGTGGACCAAAAAAGTAAAAGCATGTTGGAAAAATAAATTTAGCAACCTGGAGCTCATTGTCAAATCCTGTGAACAAGTCATATCAGAAAAGGAAGATTTATTCACAAGCCTGATCCAAATGGACTTAGCCGGAAGTACCAACGAGGTTCAAGACCCAAACTTAATTCTCAAATCCTTGTCAATCACCAAAGAAGCCTTCCATGAACAAGTTGATATTTTAAAAGGGTTGTCTTTTGAAAAGTTTTACATCATACTTGAACATCATCTAGATGAGCATGAGCACTGGGTACTAGACTATGCGGCACACAATGAAGAAATTGAACAGAGTTTGCATAGTATTTCAATGGATCTAAGGAAATTAGAAAAAGACCTTTACGATATAGAAATCCGGGATGAAATCAACATGGCCCCCATGAAAAGATACATAGAAGAATGGTTCCAACAGAGAATGGGTAGCCTCATCTAGGAAGGGCAACAACCGGTCAACAAGACTCCACTGACCATCGACGACAACAACAAAAATGCATCGGGTTCATAATAAGTCTATACTGGCATCTTGTTTTCTTTATCAATCCAATTTAAGTCTATACTGTCATCTTGTTTTATTTATCAATCCACTTATGACATCTTTAAATGGAAAAATGTAACCAAAGACTCATAACTTCCAATTTCTTCTTTTCAGGTCTTCGTCTCTACCATTGCGCACTTCTTCTTTTGACATTCCTAATTCTTGTACTTATTTCGTTTTATGGTACGCGGGAGCCCCAATCCCAGTCTATATGACAAACGCATTTAAATTTCCATAAAGATGTAACACACATTATTAATTTTTGATAAATTCCAAAGAAAACTGATTCTGGAACGCCTTTATTGTATACTAAATTTTGGGTGTCCAGGAACCTTTCTTCTTTGTTCCAAAGAAAACTAATTCGGGTCTGCTACATTTCTTGTGTCCTATTGTATTCTATTTTTTGTGTCTTGCATGATGTTGTTACTATTCTATTGTATGCTAACTTTTTGGGTGTTTAGGAACCTATACTTTGATAAATTTCGATTTTTCCTCTGTCCAGAAGCCTTTGCTTTCAAGCAAACTAATTCAGGAATGCTAATTTTTTTGTCTTTTTCTCCACGAACCTATGTAACAGACTTTATTATATGTAAAAGACATTATTTATTTTTGATAAATTTCTATAGTCCACAAGTCCGCTTGTCAATTTGTATATCGCGGAACTCTCAGTGTTATTTGTAGGCCACAGAACAACAGAGGCCCAATTTTGAGCCCGCCAGCCCGAGAACCCGCGATCCAAACACTGGCTAAGCATGGAGGTCTGCTACATTTTTTGTGTCGTATTGTATGCTTATTTTTTTGTCTTGCACAATGTTGTTACTATTCTATTGTATGCTATCTTTTTTGGTGTCCAAAATCCTATACTTTGATAAATTTCAATTTTATTCTGTCTAAAACCCTTTGTTTTAAAGCAAACTAGTTCGGGAATGTTAATTTTTTTGTGTTTTTCTCTACGAACCTATGTAACAGACGTTATTACTATTCTATTGTATGATTTTAAATGTTTATGTAATTTCCATAGATATCTAACAGACATTATTTATTTTTTGATAAGTTTCTATAGCCCACTTGTCAATTTGTATATCGCGGAACTCTCGGTGCTATTTGTAGGGAACAAAACAACAGAGGCCCAATTTTGAGCCCGCTAGCCAAAAACCCACGATCCAAAAAATCGATAAGTATGGAATGAGGACTTCGTGAATGCTCTATAAAATCTCATCCCCATACTTTATAAAAGTACATATTTCGTATATATAAAACTAAATATCTACTTTCTAAAATTTGATAAATTTCAATTTCTTTTGTGTCAAAGATCCCTTGTTTTAAAGATAACTAATTATGGAATGCTAATTTCTTTGTGTTTTTTTCCACGAACCTATGTAACAGACGTTACTACTATTGTTTTGTGTTTCTCTCCACGAACGTATGTAAAACGTATGGAAAGAAAACTAATTCGGGAATGCTAAATTTTTTGTGTCCAAGAACCTTTTAAATGTTGATATTTTTTGATATATTTCATGAAGAACTAATTCGGGAATACTATGTTTTGCATGCAAATCACATGTATTCCAACTTGCTAGCCACGTGTCTATACTTGGTCACATTTACTCCCATCCCAACCTGGTAGGGACTACGTTTCCATGCAACACTTGTTCAAATTCGTTTATATTTTTTTCCTGAATATTTAAATTTGTTTATATAATTATTGGTGAAATGACCATTTATATTTTATATTTTTGAATAGATAAATTGATTTAGTTCATAATTTTTTTTAAATCATTTTAATTATGTAATCAAATTTTAAACTTCTAATCAAATTTTAAACCAAACTAATAAAAAAAAAAAAAACCAATCGTTTAAATTGGACTTCAAGTTAACTCCTCGATTCCAAGCCATGTTGAACATGGGTTTGTGTTAGAATTGCAAATGCAGAAAACACAATTCACATATGATAATTAACAATCACAGAGATAAGGAACACGAGGATTTCACGTGGTTCACCCAAATGTTGGGCTACGTCCACCAAGCATAGGCATCAGTTGTCTTATTATTCAGATCATGGAGATTACAACAAACTAACAAGTTCTCACTCTCTCTCTCACTTTTCCTCTATGGGCTTACATGTATTTATATACATTTACAAGAAACTAATTATTAAATGCAATCCCTATCCATATTCTAACTTGGTCTATTTAGTTGCAACCAACACAGAATAATAGGATCCAAATCCATCATTGGAGGAATTCGTTGTCACCAAATCCCAACAATCTCCACCTTGACAATAATTAACCTGATACCTTGCTCCTTCCTTTTGTTCATCACCTTTTCTGCAAGCCAAGAGAAGCCAAGCACCACTGCAACTTCTCTAATAAAACTGGTTTCATGATCTTGCCTGTGTAACTTGCACGAGTTTGGATTTCCTGAGGGGTTACTCCACCTCCAACATATCTTCCACAACTGTGTTGTGAGACATATTTAGTGATAGATCTCCTCCTATCCAAAACACATGTAAAATATACATTACAATTATCATAGGTCATCTCAGTGTAACCATTATAGGTGACATTTGTGCTTCTCAAATGCTGAAGCACCCATTTCACTGCAACACCTGAATCTTTCCCATATTTGAAAACATCATTAGCATGTGAAATATTTGGTCTTAACCATTTCATCACATACAACAAACCTCCTATAGAACTTACACGAGACATAACCTTTTCTTCTTTATAGATAGGACCTATGCTTGAAGAAAACTTATAATCGAAAGCAAGAGGGATAAAGACTGGTTTTACAATGTTCTTAATGAACTCCAACCACAACTTACCATTACCATCTCTGTGTACTTCCATGCCCATAATTTGTTTTGTTGCTCCTTGATCCCTCATCTGAATTGTCCTGTCCACCTGAGTCATTTTCTTACTGATTTTATCCATGCTTCATCTTTCATTGAGCATATCATCAGCAAATAACATCAAGATTGTGAATGTACTATAAACTGTATAGTCATTCCTACCCTTTGAAAAATTATGACTCACTATGAAGGATTCAAACCTCTTGTATATTTGCCTGGGTACCAATAGGCCATACAATGAATTATCTAGCATGCAAACAAATTTATCGTTGCGATCTTCAATCAACCCTTTTGGTTGTTACATGCATACTATATCTCTATCAATGATGACCTTGTGAGAAGTCGGATCCCACACACAACGTCCCTTTATACCACCATCATAACTTGCAGAGATATAAAACAAGCAGGAATTCAAAAACAAAGATTTTAAGTCTGAAAATGATTTACCGCATACCAGTACCTGCAATTCTTTCTTTCTCTTATGACCTTGATGCTTCTGCAATAAAAAAGAAGATACACCTGTCACTTTAGATGCTACTTTAGTACTCCCTTCCAGCTTATAAAGGTTATCAACCTGTGTTTCTTTCATCACTACTAAACTACCTTTCGACAATATGAGTGCTCCACCTTGACCTGTATACTTATATCCATAAGAATCCAACACTCCCAATGAAATCAAATTTGATTTAAGCTTATGTACATATCTAACATCCGTTAATTCCCTAACAATACCATCGAACATCCTGATTCTAATACTGCCAACCCCAACAGTTTTATAGGGAATACCATTTCCAATAAACACTACACCCTCATCAATAGATTGGTAAGAAATGAACCAATTTTTATGTGAGCACATGTGGTGGGAGGCACCTGAATCTAACTTCCATTCTTCTTGATATTCTAAATTACTAGAAACAAATAAAACTTGATCAGTGATACCTGAATTTGTTACAGCCAAATTTGCTTCCTTCGTAGAGTTTTCCTCAGATTCCTTTCTTTTCCAACAATCTTTCTTGAGATGTCTTGTTTTGCCACAGTGCCAACATTTTTCTTTACCCTTTCTGTGTCTGGACTTAGATCGAGAAAAACTTCTCTCATTCTGCTCTTTAGTTCGACCTCTGACCAACATCGCCTCTGAAGTTGAGGTTTCTTGACTAGATTTTCTCCTCATCTCCTCAACCAACAAAGCTCCCACAACAGAGTCATAATCTAAAACATCTATTGAGCTAAAGCTAATAGAGGTGACTAGATTATTCCAAGACTCAGGCAACAAACACAATAGTGTAATAGCCTGATGTTGTATCCTCTCCTACGATATTAAACAGAACATCATCCGCCAAACATAAACGAATGGTACTAAGAGCTTTTGCATCCAGATCTTCCCATTCCTCATTCGTCATAGCTGTTGGTTTCTTTGACTTGTCTGCCAATGCTTTTTGCAACCCTTGTTGCACCAGTAAATCCTGCATCTTGAGCTTCCATAGCTCAAAGTTTCTTTTACCACTGAATTTTTCAACTTCAAACTTTGAACTCTGCATCTTAGCCATTAACACAACAAAAAACTCCTAATGCCCACTCCTTATAAAACCCTTTTAAATGTGGAAAAATAATAAATTAAAGTTAAATGTGGATCTTTAATAAATAAAGTTAAATGATAACCACAAAAGATTTAAAATAATAAAAAATTATATATTCCATAAAAAAATTTCTATCCTCTTCAACATCCACGTGAGATCCACCTCAGATAAAAGAAGGTATTCCTTTAAATACTATATTTTATCCTCCACTTTTTTTAATATATTATATTAAATTCCAAATATAACATAACCTTCATCCCTTTCCACTTTCATTAAAAACCATACCTTAAATTTTTCAAGAAGAAAGTCATGTGCATGTTTTTCTAATCTGCAGGAGTCGTCGCACCTCATGATGGAGCTGCCCTGTGTCGTGCTTCAAAGGGCCGTCGCACCTCCAAATGCAAATAGGTTGCGACGATTTCAAGTGGTCATCGCCCCTCTCGATACATCCAGGTTGCGATGAGTTCAAGAATTTTCGAGTAAGTGAAGGCCAACCTTTAGGATGTCGCACCTTCTAAGAGGAGAACCTTGTGACGATGTGTAAATCGATGCACTTCACACAGATTTGACTCCTGCAGTTCTTTCGAGAATTTGACACCTTCGACACTCTCTCCTCCAACTAGCTTTGATATCACTTGTTAGAATTGCAAATGTGGAAAACACAATTCACATATGATAATTAACAATCACACAGATAAGGAACACGAAGATTTCACGTGGTTCACCTAAACGTTGGGCTACGTCCACCAAGCATAGGTATCGGGTGTCTTATTATTCAGATCATGGAAATTACAACAGACTATTAAATGCAATCCCTATCCATATTCTAACTTGGTTTATTTAGTTGCAACCGACGCAAAATAATAGGATCCAAATCCATCATTGAAGAAATTTGTTCTCACCATAATTTTGTAATGCCTTCCAAAATTTTAAAGATTTTTAAGTCAATACAAGTGTGCAAACTTATAACACGTTACATCAATCAAAAATTAAATTTTATAATTTTTCCAAATTTTAACTAATTTAATTTAAAGCATAGGCGTTAAAAATAAAAATTAAAAATTATATAACTATTTTTTAATATTTGTGAAATGGCATATATTTTATTAAAATATTTAGAAATATTAAAATCTATATTACATCAATCAAAATTAAATTTTATATTTTTTTCCAATTATTTACTGATTTAAAGAATAGCGATTAAAAAAAAAAAAAAATTTATAAAAATTAAATATTATATAATTATTTTTCTATATTTATGAAATGGTATATATAATTATATTTTATTAAAATTTTTGAAAATATAAAAAAATTTATTTATTTGTTTAAAAAGAATAAACAAATCGTGTTTAGTTTTTTATTTATTTACTTTTATTATTAATTAAAATTATTTTTTATAAAAATTAAATATTATATAATTATTTTTCTATATTTATGAAATGATATATATAATTATATTTTATTAAAATTTTTGAAAATATCAAAATTTTTATTTATTTGTTTAAAATGAATAAACAAATCATGTTTAGTTTTTTATTTATTTATTTTTATTATTAATTAAAATTTTGAGAAAATTTCTTTTTATATACGCTTCTTATTTTTTTAATAATAAAGTACAAAATTATAAAGATATATTTTTATTAAAAACTTTAAAATTTATTTATTTAATTTTGCATTTCAAATTTTTTTACCATGAAATACTAAATAAAGTTATTTATTTATTTAATTTTGCATTTCAAAGTTTTTTACCATGAAATACTAAATAAAGTTGGATTAATTAAAAATTAATAATAATAAAAATTAAAAATTAAAATGAAGTAAAATAATAATAATAAACCACATATTGAAAAATTGGATCTTTCTAAATGTTAAGAAATTATAATTGTATAACTTTAAGTTTACAAGAGGTATAACTTGGTAGATTGATAATATTTTTTATTTATTCCCAAGAAGATTCCATTTTCCTCATTTATCCACTTCTCTCTTTATTCTTTAGTTCATCAGAATTATTTGTGTTTCCTATTAATCTGCAAAAAAAATTAAACAATAACTGTCAATTTGCATATCATAGAGAAGTGAGACTTCTTCAATTGAATATGAAAACATAAAAGTGAGACTTCTTCAAGATACGTTCGTGGCAACCTTGATTCTCTCTAATGAACGCTGTACATACGAACGACAACTTGCATTGTTGTCACGATAATTTTGTAATTATTCAAAATCTAATTAAAATTTTAAATGTTTTATTTATAAATTAAAATATCATATCCGAAAGGCATAAGAACTTGCATGCGTTGCTGGCATGATGAATGTGTTCTTTGTTATGTATTTAATTGAATTTTTATTTCACACAATGTATAATAAAAAATGGTAGAGATAATATTTGCCAATGAAAATGGACAATTCATTAATCAAAAAACTAGAAAATGATGTTTATTATTACTAAATGATTATGTAAAGTTGTTCGACATTAACTAGGAGGAGTAATTCCAAATAAATGTATAATTATTGGACTATAATGTTAAAAAAAATGAAACATAAGGAAATTGAATTAACTTACAAAATACATAAATTTTATTAAATAAATTGTATAATTAAAAGAAATTATTTTATTATTTATTTAAAATAGGTTTAATAGTTAAAAACTTGTGTTTCCTCCTAAAAGGTTACAAGTTCAAATTAAGAAGGGGGTATGGTGTGTATATCTTGTAGACTTTAGCACTCAAGCTCCTTGTCTCACAAACAAGGGGTCTCATACACCAATTTGGTGTCGATATTTAAGTTAAGACTTTAATTTACTATTTAAATAATGAAATTTCTTAAACAAATTTACACATTTGTAGATAATAGTGATTCATTATATGCCACTATTAATTTTATATTTTTAGAAAAGCCCTATATGTACAAGGTGAAGTGTTAAAATTGAGCTTCAGGGTCTTACCATAGTCAATCATATATATATATATATATATATATATATATATATATATATATATATATATATATATA
>JASDQU010682464.1:0-18174 GCA_032191745.1 Picea mariana | reverse complement strand
CTATAGATGAATACTTGAAGGGTTTTAAAGAGTCACGAGTCAAAATGGGATGTACCATCATGTCATATGGATGGACTAATGGAAATAAATGTGCTATCATAAATTTCCTTGTCTCTTGCTCTCATGGAACCATGTTTTTGAAATTGGTTGATGAATCTGATAAGGTGAAAAATGCAAACTTGTCATTTAATATTTTTGATGAGATTGTTATGTTAGTGGGGGAGACAAATGCTGTTCAAATCATCACAGATAATCCCTTTAACTATGTTCTTGCTGGTAAGATGTTAGAGACTAAATAAATTGTTGAATTTTCACTATGCTGGGCTCAAGCATGAGATTTATTTCATTTTAGTCATGTACTTGAACCATAAACAAATGCAGCTACACCATTCACAATTGCCGCAATAACCAAGATCACAAGAAGAAATACCATGCACAAGAACACAAGAAATATCTTGGGAAACCCTTCTACTCAAGGGAAGAAACTCAACAATTCTTTTCTATATTCTCAAGAGAAGATCCCCCAACCATAAAACACTAATGCACACAAGAGGGTGCTTCTACCACCTTGAAACTTGCACCCAAGAGAGGTGCACACTTCAACCCTAGAAGATGTACTTGCTGAAATTTCCAAATGACAAGTGACTTGTGTGTTTCCTCAATGGGGAAATCACGTTTATTTATGCTAGACCAGACACACCAAAAGTGGTGTCTATTGGCACAACAGGGATGACCTCAATAACTCAGAAAATAATTAATTATCTTTCACAAATGGTGAGGCTGACCTATACCCTTTACATCACAATTAGGGTTACATGAAAATCTTACACTTAGACAATATAGCAAGGATCTCACACATCCAATAGTGCTCAGCGACTAGGGACACGTCCACCTGTGCTCAACCATAAGGACATCATACTCAACATATTTCTATCTCAACTGAGTCCACAGGAGAATCATCTGGAGTACCAGATCGTCTCATCTCTCACATAGAGGAGAATGACACACCCATCACATGGGCATCCTCACCCCACACAGGGGCACACATCGTTTCATCTCAGTCCAGAGAGGAACGACACACCCATCTCATGGACACACCCAACACGTGGACTCTCTCACAGGTCGACTCAACTCAGTCTCAGAGGAGAACGTGTCTTGGAGGATGTCTCACGAAGCTGTAATAATCAACACTCCCTCTTAGCTAGGGAGGCATTCTCCACCAGCCCAAGTCTCTCACGGAAGTAATCGAACTTTGTCTTGACAAGTGGTTTGGTAAAGATATCTGCAATACTGCTTTCCTTTGCACCATGTCTCTGATATAATGATATTTTATCTCAATGTGTTTCGATCTATCGTGGAACACATGATTCTCAGAGAACTTCACACAACTTTGGTTATCACAATGAATAATGGTAGGATCCATCTCATGATCAAATAAATCTGTCAGGAGCTTGCGAAGCCACACTGCTTTGCAGACTTCCACGCTTAATGCTATATACTTTGCTTCTACGGTACTCAAGGCCAGAGAGCTCTATTTCTTGCTGCAAAAGGAAACCATGGCAGACCCCAAGGTAAATAAACAATCGGATGTGCTCTTCCGGTCCAATGCGCTCCCTGCCCAATCTGCATCAGCATATCCCTGCAAACTCATGTCTACACTGGAGGCATATCTCAGGCCATATCCAACTATGCCTTGTAGATATCTCAATACATGCTTCGCTTCTATCCAGTGAGTCTGATTCGGTTGGCTCATGAACCGACTAAGTATATTCACTACATAACATATATCAGGTATGGTGTTAACCAAATACATCAATGATCCAATCAACTGTCGGTATAAATGTGGATCAATTTTGCTTGAATTAGTAGAAGCATCCTTCATTTTATTCAAATCCATCACCATCGGTGTAGGCATGGATTTGCAGTCTGTCACACGTAACTTATTCAATATCTCCACTGTATATTTTCCTTGACTCAGGAAAATCTCATCAGTCCTCTTCCATACTTTTAGTCCCAGGAAGCAGTGCATCATACCCAGATCCTTCATCTCGAATTCAGAAGTCAATGCTTGCTTGCAGTCAACAATAAGTCATCCACATACAGGACCAAGGTCAAACAATCGTCACCAACAATGTGATAATATAGGTTTGGATCAAAAATACTTTTGTTAAAGCCCAAACGCATCAGGAATCCATCCATCTTCTTGTACCAAACACAAGGTGCCTGCTTTAGTCCATACAAGGCTTTCTTCAACCTGCACACATGATATTTCTCGTCGTGTATCAAGAATCCTTCTGGCTGCTCGATGTAAACTTCTTCCTCAATATCACCATTGAGAAATGCTGTCTTTACATCCATGTGATGTAGTTTCCAACCCATGGATGCAGTTAGTGTAATGATAGTACAGGTGGAGGTGTATCGGGCTACTGGAGAAAATGTCTCCTCATAATCAATTCCCTCCACTTGTGAGAATCCTCTGGCTACAAATTTGGATTTGTATTTCTCACCACATCCATCAGTTGCATGCTTGATTTTATAGATCCATTTGGAAGTTACTAAATACTTTCCTTATGGTCTCAGAACAATATCGGACACATCATTCTTCAATATGGACTGATACTCTTCTGCCATGTCATCTTGCCATACCTGCTATCCTGATGCTTCTCCATGACAAGAAGGCCTAGTATCAATGATGTGGCTCATGGCTGAAAAATAGCTCGAAAATCTCTTTGGTCTCTTGCTCTCTCAAAATGTGCCTTGAGGAGTTGCATGGCCTTCTGCCTCCTGTAGAGTTTGTCGAGCTCGGGTAGGTCTTTTATGGCCCACTACAATGTCTCTGGGAACATAACCTGGAGCAACTGGATCAACTGGAACAACTGGATTGAATGGAAAAATGGATGTCTCCCTCTGAACTGTTGAAGGGGGAGAGGGTACTAACTCGCTGTCAATATCCATTTGAGATTCTTTGGATTTTTGAAAGGCTATCTCCTCCTCAAAGATGACATCTCTGCTCACCTCAATCTGTCTCTGACTAGGGATGTAGATTCAATATTCCTTCGAAGATTCGCTGTATCCTACAAATGTACCCTTTCTTCCTGAAGGGTCTAGCTTAGACCTCTTCTCATTGGGTACATGAAAGTACACTGGACATCCAAATATCCCGAAGTGTCCAATCTCAGGCTTCTCCCCAGTGAAAGATTCTTTGGGAGTTATGTTCTTCAAAATCTGGTGAGGACTCCTATTCTGAAAATATAATGCTGTCATGCATGCTTTTGCCCACAAAATCATAGGTAGTCTCTGATCATGTATCATTGCTTTTGTTACCTCAATTATGGTTTTTTTATTCCTCTCCACAACCCCATTTTGCTGAGGGTTGTAAGGAACTGTGTACTCCCTCTTGATCATTGCTTCAATACAGAAGTTGTTGAAATCCTTGGAGGTGTATTCTCCTCCATTATCTGATCTTAGTACCTTGATCTTTCTTCTGGTTAGGTTCTCAACCTGAGCTTTGAATTCTTGAAATCTTGCAAGGACTCCATCCTTGGTCTTCAAGAAATAAATCCAAGTTTTGCGAGAGTGATCATCTATGAAGAGTACATGGTACAAATATCCATTCAGGGAGGCAACAATCATTGGCCCACACACATATGAATGTATCAAGTCCAATATTTTCTTGGATCTATTGTCATTTCTCAAGTAGGACCCCTTTACATTCTTTCTAAGGGCACAACCTTTGCAAACACCTTTATGTTGAATCTGTATCTCTGGAAGGCTTGTTACCATTTTCCCTAGAGATGGAAGGGCTCTATAATGAATGTGAGCAAGTCTCATATGCCGTATCTCACTCAAGCTGATAGTATCATGTAACATGGCCTGGAATGGTCAGATAATCAATATGTATAAGCTGTTTTGTCGAACACCAATTACTCTGGAAGAATTTATATGTGAATCCTTGTGCCATGCAAGAACTTTTCCTTTAGAAAAGGTAACCTTGTAGCCTTTGTATTCTAAGGCAGAAATGGAGACAAGGTTCCTCTTCATCCCAGGTACATATAATACCTCACTAAAATGAAGAGGTATGTCTCCCTTTCACATTACATCTGACATTGTCTACAAGTACAACATGTATATTGGTCTCTTTCTCAACAAGATATGCCAGATGATCTCTATATCTGGTCATGTGCCTGGAGGCACCACTGCTGATTAACCAAATATCATTATTAGTAGGAACCATACCTGAGAGTGATGAAATGAATAAGAAATATTCTTCTTTGATGTCTTTATTTCTCTGAAGTCTTGGCTTCCAGGAATTGAATTTGCTTGATCCATCAAGCTTATCTTCCATCATAGTTCTGTTCATCATATTTTCAGATTCTTCACAAACCCTTACCAACTGGGATAAGAAACCTAAAAACTAGGCTGGGCTAGCAATCTTAGGTTTCGTTGGGCTTATGACTGCCAACAATACGCCTTGAAAGTCAAAATAACACTGGTGAGCTGAAAAGCTCCTTCAATGAGTTGTAGAAACCCTAAATCTGAATTTTCTGCAGAAAATTGCGAAACCCTAGGGCCAAAAATAAAAAAATATCATAATTGCAATTTGAGAGTTGTTGGAGGTGCGTCGAGGGAGGCTGTAGACCTCTGTGCAATTTTTAGCCCCAACGTTTCAATATTAAGTGCTGGAACACCCAAAAAGGAGAGGGTCGTACGAATTTCTGGAAACCCTAGAAGGGTCGTACGGTTCTAAAGAAAGGAGGATGACAACTTTGAAGGCTTATGCAATGGATTCTTCAAGACCTATGCTTTGATACCATGTTGAATTTTCACTATGCTAGGCTCAAGCATGATGTTTATTTCATTTTAGTCATGTACTTGAACCATAAAAAATGCATCTACACCATTCACAATCGCTGCAATAACCAAGATCACAAGAAGAAATACCATGCATAAGAACACAAGAAATATCCCAGGAAACCCTTCTACTCAAGGGAAGAAAATCCAACAATCCTTTGCTATATTCTCAAGAGAATATCCCCCAACCATAAAACACTAATGCACACAAGAGGGTGCTTCTACCACCTTGAAACTTGCGCCCAAGAGAGGTGCGCACTTCAGCCCTAGAAGATGTACTTGTTGAAATTTCCAAATGACAAGTGACTTGTGTGATTCCTCAATGGGGAAATCACCTTTATTTATACTAGACTGAACACAACAAAAGTGGTGTCTATTGGCACAACATGGCCGACCTCAATAATTCATAAAATAATTAATTATCTTTCACATATGGTGAGGCTGACCTGTGCTCTTTACATCACAATTAGGGTTACAAAAAAATCTTACACTTAGAAAATATAGCAAGGATCTCACACATCCACTAGTGCTCAGCCACTAGGAACACGTCCACCTGTGCTCAACCATAGGGATGTCATACTCAACAAATTTCTATCTCAATTGAGTCCATAGGAGAATCATCTGGAGTACCACATCGTCTCATCTCTCACATAGAGGAGAACGAAACACCCATCACATGGGCATCCTCACTCCACACAGGGGAACACATCGTCTCATCTCAGTCTAGAGAGGAACGACACACCCATCTCATGGGCACACCCAACATATGGGATCTCTCACAGGTTGACTCAAATCAGTCTAAGAGGAGAACGTGTCCTGGAGGATGTCTCACGAAGCTGTAATCATCAACACACATAACCATATTTTGGACCAATGTGTTGCACATTGCATAGAAATCATACTTGAAGACATGGACAAACAAGATTAGATCAAGAACATTGTAGAGCATTCAAAGGGAATTATAAAATACATCTACAATGACACTCATCAGTATTTAACATAATAAGGAATGTAACAACCCCGGTCATTACGACTACATGCGACGCATAATAAGTGCATTTTTTTTTAAAGCAGGAAAGTAACAATGACAACAGTTAATCAACACAACTTGAGGACAAACACAACACATGCACTTCAGGAAACAAAAAAAATAACAACCTAGTCTACTAGCACATCATGCAACTGAAAGAAACGTACGACATTCAATCAGACGAAAATAAAAAATGACTACCTGCCCGTCCTACCGTGCAAGGTTAGGACCTCCAAGATACATAAGCAAAACTCAAGCCCACGTTCCCATCGATTTTGAACATTTAAGGTCTCAAGGATGGAAACTGTTCTGAGGAACAAGGAGGTGTCTACATCCCACCCGACACAAGCAAGACAATGCCTACTAAGCTAAATGACAACATAAAAACAACCAAACACAATGACACCAACTGACCTGTGTAACACAAACCTTCAATGCGAGTGAGAATTAGTATTCAATGAATCAACATTTGCATGGCACACAATATATAAACAACAACAGATCCATAATGTCCTTTTTCCACGCACCACCAGATAAATCTAATGTTTAGACAATACTTTATTTATCATTAAATTTACGAGCGCGCAAGAGAGTTGACATACACAATCTATCTAGCAAAACAACTTGAGGTGCAATTCTATTAAATTCTAGGCGTGCTATTTAATCAATCAATCGTTAAATAGAATCTGAGGTGTGAGAAGTGATATACCTTCTAGGTCTTTTAATTAATCATGTGAACATCATGTCCAAGTAATAATAACTACATTCATTCGACTTGGAAATTTAAATAAGAAATGACTAAAAAAACTACTCTTGTAAAACATCCATCTATCTTTTGCAATCAATAGTTTACCCTCCAATAGAACCCTTTCATCACACCATTAATTTCCTACATCCCTTCCTATCCTTTATCCCTTCCCGTATGAGGTATCATATATAATTGTCAAATGGAATAAAGAATACCCATCAAGTCCTTTGATAAAAAGTCTATCTCCTTTATTACATTGCTTGGTTTTTTTATAACTAGAAAACATAAACAATGATAACTTAAGTCTTTATCACCTTAGATTGGAGTATCTCAGTAATATTTCCTGGCTTGGTTTATCTTCTAAATAGATCACATAAACCATCATGGCTTGAAGTCTTCATAACATGAATCTGGATAGATTTAGTAATAATCTTGATAATACTATTAATACCTAATTAGTTGAAGGTAATGAGAAACCAAGTTTCCTTAAAATTGTCTTATGTTAATTTTAGACTATTTAAAATTATTAGAGCTGTCAATCACAATTATTTAGAATAGGTAACATTATCTCATTCAATGGCCAAAGTAAATCACTTAAATTTCATTAATTCGTAAGGAAAATTTGCGGAGGGAAACATTTAAGAAATGTCTCTCGATACAGGAAGCGATCGAATGAGAGTAGCATGAAAACTTGAGGAAGGTGATACAATAAGGTCCAACGCGGAATTAACTGGTAGGAGATAGAAGGTGGAGACACCGACGATTCACTGGCAGTAAAAACGATTTTTCCTTTTTGCAAGGAGACAAGGTAATGTTGGTAGTCAAAGATTGCATGGGGAATCATGGTCTAGTGGTTAACATGCAGAGGTAAATGATATTTAAGATCCAAGGAAATTACTCAATCATAGGCAGTGGTTTTGTGAATAAAAACGTAGAGGAAAGACAGTTCAGATCCCTAGGAATTTACACAAATCGCAGACAGTGGTTATGTCATTAAAAAAAAACCATAGGTAACTTGGAGAGGAATTGCTGGTGATTTATTCAATGCAGATAATGCTTACTATTGCAAGGGTTAAAGGAGAATCCCAACTTGGCCAGCTTACACAACCACAAGGATGCAAATATTATTCATAAAAAAAAATGCAGAGATAATTTATGGGAAGGACACAGAGATAAGTTTGTTGAAAGATTTGCCGAGTGAAAGCGTAAGGGCAAGGGAAACCCCTTGTTAAAACACAGGAACAAAAGGGGATAAATAATTGGGTAAAAAGTAAGCAATCACAGATATAAATTGAAATCGCAGAGTTCTTCTAAGTTTAAGTGCTGGGTAGATTCGTTGATGTAACAAAGAGGGACTTCTGTAATACGTTGAGGGTTACTTAAAAAAAACACAGAGGTACTGTATTCACCGTGTGGTGTGAAGAATACGATTCTGGGAGAAACTAGAAGGCAATAGAGACAATAATAACACAATAACCGCAAAGTAATGAAGAGGACTTTCGTTGTACAAGAAAACGAATTGCTGGGCAAATTAAAAATGAATTTGTAGAGAGTAAAAACACAAGAATCACATTTACAAATTTAATTCGTCATTCAAATTAACATGAAATTATGGGCAAGTTAAAAACAAATATGCAGAGAGTAAAAACACAATAATCGCAGCGACTAAGGAGGGAATAAACGCCGAGAAGAGAATTCCTTGTTGGGAAGAGAAATCATCCTACACTTATTATCCATGCACAGGAAAACAAGGCATTTGAATCTAAATCTTTAACACTGGAGTGAAAGACATTCGATTCGGCTCCTGGTCGACTGCTCAGGAACAGACTAATAAATTAAGGATAGAGGAACATAAGATAATTTTTTTTTTCTTTGTATTAAAAACAAAAAAAAAACGCGGAGAAGTTATTTGCATTCAGAGTTTGGGTTCTCCATTGGAAATCAAAAGTACAGTGAGCATAAGGTTGGGATAACTTTGTATTCTTTGATCATAAAACGCTGGGCTGATCAAGACAATTCGTTGAAAGAAAAAGAATGGAATCTATGGATAGTATTACATTAAATAAAACATAAACTTTAACACAATAGAAGTACCTTAACTGAAGGCGCATGAACATAATTTAGCTACCCTTCAACCAAATTTCACAAGCGTAATTTGCTAGGACAAAAAATTAACTAAAATTTTAACACAGTGACGCACACGTGCCTTTGACGTTAGAGAGATGCATATACCAGGAATTTAACTACCATTCAATACAATATACACATGCGTATTGTAGTCAAATGCGAATGCTCCGAAGTCATTGTCCTGCGCGCGCTCCATCCAGCTCTCTCTTTCCAACCGATGTAACCTCACCGGTACCTCCCAACCAATGCTAGGGGTACTCTTCTTCCCCCTGAGCCCCCCGAGCCGCAAAGGAGCCACACAAACAATACACGATAATGCTATCTCCCAGATCACCTCGTAAGGTCGAGCTACCACTCGTTACCTGAGCTGGGTATCCCAACTCCCATAAGGAAACTCGGTCAAGATAAAATTCGGCAGCGTGACATTACACAAGCCAGATGTGATCCATACTCCTCCTTCACCATCCTTTTTATAGATTTTTTTTAGCCATTAGTTTCCCAAAACCCTCATTATATTTCTTTTTCATTTAATTAATTTAGAAAAGACTCTCCCGTACACATGTCGCCCGATCCCCTAGTTGCACGAGAAAATCAATTTATTAATTAATTAAATTTGTCTATTTCCCACACCCACCAAAAAACATTCCTAAAAATGCTCCTCGGTGTCCCATTATTCCCTTACAATTCTTAAATGACCTACGCCTTACTTAATTCCTAGTTGAATTCATAAATAGAAATTTCCAAAGGCTAGATTCCTTACTAAGCTAGACATCCTCCTTTTTCTTTAAGTTTCCCCCTTTTTCTTTTAAACTAAAAATCAGATTTAGCAAGTGTGGAAAAACAACCATTTACCCTTTTATTAAATTTAATCCTTTATTAAAATTTCCACTTTAATTATTAATGCTTGAATTTCCTTTACCCCCTTCTTGTTACAGGTCTAATTAGTTTTTTTTTGTTCAAAGGTTCTACTCAGACCTAGGTTTTCAATTTAGTAGGCTTGGAATTTTTTTTTAAGGGAAATTTTGTTATTAAACTTTACTTATCACATCATTCATTTTAAGGCCGACCAGGTCCTAAGGATGCATAGTTTTCTAGGCATTAGGTTTATTAACTTACCATTTAAAATCACGACATGCCCTTCAGGACGCACTATGTGCTTCAAGGGTGCCACTCACCTCTTTCCGTTTTCTTTGCGCGACGTGCCCTTTAAGACGCACTACGTGCTCCAAGGGTTCCACTCGCCTCTTGACTGAATTTGGTAGATGTCAAATCACTGGAGTCAATACCCCGTCAGGTGATCTTGTGGGAGACTAAAGGCCTCTAAGGAACAAGGACCCTGCCTTATTGCGCGCCCTTTAGAATCATCGTGAGTGACTGTCACAGTCTGCCCTCACGACATCGTGGGTCTCTTGAACTAGGTAATCGTTAACTTACAGTTCGAGCCATGACGAGAGTGCTAGTAGGTTGTGGCAGGGCTACTACCACACCTCTCCATCAATGTTTCTAGTTGTCATGCGTGACCCCTTTACTCCAAATGTGAGTATGGGTGACAATATATTGTTAGCCTGCATCCATCAACGAATCATGTCAGCAATAATAATCAACATCTTAATATCTAATCATATGTACATATGTCACATCAACAACATTCAAACCCTAACATTCCACTCCCTGACTCGATACAGAGTCCACAGAGTTTCATTGATGCCTCGACATCCTCAACGTCCAGAGTCCTTCATACTCAGGAGAACCTAGTCAATAGAACCTGTCGATGTAAATACAACAAAAATAACATATGATCAAATCCACAATATCTCATAATCCTAATCAAATCAACCAATCATATAAAGAACCAGATCACTTACACGCAAGTGTCCTCAAAGAATAAGTCCACTCAGTGCACATAAGAGTGGGATGTTACATACACCCCCTCTTGTTTTAAACTTCGTCGCGACGTTTAACAGTATGTAAGTGCCAAAATAAAGTGTATCATAGTATCATATGTCTAGCTATCAAACAAAAATGGAAACTGCTGACGCATATCATATGCATCCTCCCAAGTCGTCGAGTGAGGACTATAGTTGTCCCACTGGACATTGACCTGATCTACTATTCGACGTCGTAGTTGTCGAATGCGATGGTCCAGGATGTGGATTGGCTCTGCCGTGAGCGCACTCTCATCCGATACTTGCAAGTAACTCATGTCAATAACATGTTTAGGATCACTAACATAATGTCTCAAACATATACATGAAAAACATTGTGCATATGCCTCAAAGAATCAGGCAAAGCTAGTCGATAGGCCACGGGCCCCTTCTTTTCCACAAGCTTGAAAGGTCCAACGAACCTAGGAGAGATTTTAGCACCCTTTCCAAACTTGATCGAACTCTCATGCAGTTTCACCCACAAGAAGACTCAATCGCCAACTTCATAACTACGATCGACACGATGCACATCGATATAATTCTTCTTCCGATCCTGCGTTTCCTTGATCCTTTGTCTTATTGTTTTCATTTGATCTTCCATTTCTTGGATCGCTTCTGGCCCCACCAGGACCCTATCCTCAAGAAGATCACAACTCAAAGGTGTCCGACATGATCGCCCGTAAAGAAACTCGAAAGGCACCATCTTAATGGTGCTTTGGTAACTGTTGTTATATGCAAATTCTACCAGTGGCAAGAATTCTTCTCAACACTTCTGTTGGTCCATTATGTACATACGCAACATATCCTCCAAGATTTGGTTTGTTCTTTCAGTCTTCCTGTCTGTCTCTAGGTGATACACAATACTAAATTTAAGTTGGGTTCCCAAGGTCTCTTGAAAACTTGTCCAAAACCGTCCTATAAACACCAATCCTCTATCGGATATAATCCTCTTAGGCACGCCATGCAACCTCACTATCTCGATGATGAAAACTCTAGCTATGTCAGGTGCCTGATACATCGTACGCACAAGAATAAAATGAGAACTCTTTGTTAGAGTGTCGACTACCATAAAAAATCGAGTCATGTCTCCTTGCCGTCAGTGGCAATCCAACAATGAAATCCATTGAAATTACCTCCCATTTCGATTTTAGAATAGTGTGTGGCTGTAGTAATCCTGTCAGATGTCTATGTTTAGCCTTCACTAACTGACATTCTAGACATCTTTCCACGTAGTTGACTATGCCTGCCTTCATTCATTTCCAGAAGAATAAAGGTTTAAGGTCTTCTCTCATCTTTGTGACTCCAAGATGAGAAATGTACACTGTTCTATGAGCCTCGTTTAGGATCAAACTCCCAAACTCGTCGTTGGGAGGTACGTAAATTTGATTTTAAATCTCAATAATCCGTCATTGTCCACATTAAATCCCTCAAATTTTGGTACCATCATTGTGTGTTTTCCGATAAAATCCTTGACCTCTTTGTACCAGTCATCGTTGCACTAAAAGGTTAGAATATTTTCATGTAGATTCGTCTGAAGAGGAATCACCGAAAATATGCGTTGTCTCTGACTCAATGCATCTGCCACTCTGTTCACTATCCCTTTTATGTAAGTAATCTCAAAATCATACTCGTTAAGCAATTCTGACCAACGTCGTTGTCACACGTTCAATTCGATTTGCATAAATATGTGCTGTAGACCACACTGGTCCATTTTTAGTTTGAATTTCTGTCCAATCAGGTAATGTCTCCAAACTCTCAAGGCATATACAATGGATAACAACTCCAAATCGTGCGTTGCATAGTTCTCCTCATGCCTTCTCAACTTTCTCGAGATGTAAGCGATCACTTGACCGTCTTGCATCAATATTCCGCCTAAGACTTCCTTGGATGCGTTAGTGCATACCAGGAAGTCCTCGTCCATGTCAGAGACCTTTAGTATCAGTGTTGTCGTCAACAACTCCTTGAGCCTCTGAAAGGCTTCTACGCATTTATCAGTCCAAACAAACTTCTTGTTCTTCTTTTTCAATTCCATAATCAGATTTGCTATCTTCGAAAAACCCTCGACGAACCGTCAATAGTATCCCTCTAAAACCATGAAGCTACACACTTCTGGGACATTCGTCAGCGCAGGCCATTCCATAATAGCCTCAACCTTTGCTGTATCCACAACGATACCTTCACCAGAGATGACATGTCCTAACTAATGAATCTTTGATTGGTAAAACGAGCATTTGGACAATTTCCCATACAATTTGTTCTCTCGTAGACACTGTAGTACCATGCTCAAGTGCTCATCATGCTCCTCCATCATCTGAGAGTAAATCAAAATATTGTTAATGAATACTTGGACGAACTTGTCCAAGTATTTGCGGAACACCTCGTTCATCAAACTCATAAATACCCCTGGGGCGTTTGTCAGTCCAAACAGTAAAAAAATAAACTCGTAATGTCCAAACCTTGTCTTAAAAGTGGTCTTATGGATGTCGTCCTCCTTGATCCGTAACTGGTGATACCCTGATCTCAAGTCAATTTTTGAAAACACCATCGCGCCTTTCATTTGATCAAACAGATCATCAATCCTTGGCAACGGATACTGATTCTTGATCATTTCCTTATTCAATTGATGGTATTCAATGCAGAGTCTCCACGACCCATCCTCCTTCCATATGAAAATAACATTCGCCCCCCACGGTGACACACTCGAACGTATAATTCCTAGGTCCAACAACTCCTTCAGTTGCATTCTCAACTCTTGTAACTCTGGGGTCGACATCCGATAAGGAATTCTTGCTATCGGTTCAGTTCTCGATTTTAGGTCGATGGTGAATTCCAACTCCCTCTCTAGTGGCATCCTAGGTAACTCCTTAGGGAAGACATCCGCAAACTCTCTCACCACCGAAAGGTGTTCTAGACCTTATGCTACTCCCTTCTCATTTAATGCAAGGATCACATAAATATTACATCCCTTGCGCATGCTCTTCCGTAGTTACAAGGAAGAGATGAACCTCAGGGAGACTCCCTGGTTACGACCTACAATCATGCGTCTCTGTCCCTTGTCATCGACCAAGCTAAACCGTTTCGTTTTACAGTTGAGTATCGTATCATGCGATTCCAACCAGTCCATACCGATCACGACGTCATAAGACCCTAAGGTTGTGATGTATAGGTTGGCCCTAGTGACAATATTTCCTAGGTTAAGGCTACATCCCGTATCCTTCTTACCAACCTTCTGTTTGGCTCTCGAAGCTATTTCTACAAAGCTAAACTCATCCTGTTTCACTGCCTTTACCTTAATTATTTTTAACGCTGCACCATAAATAAAAATCTCTGTAGCACTTGGATCTATCAAAATACTAAGGGTATGGTCATCGACGGTACTTGACGTCTCGAGCATGGTCGAATGGTGCTGTTCCTAGTAGTTATTCACCACTGCATGAATCCGATGGGCCTTGCTCAAATCTCCCATGATAGTGGGTCCCACTGATCCAGACACTCTGGTCCTCTCCATTGGGCAGTCACGCTGGTAATGTGGCTCCCCACATGTCCAACACCCTTTCTTCAGTCCAGTACTCCTGGTACCTGAAGTAGAAGCTGACGGCCCACCGGCCTGGAACCCTGGTTTGTTCTGCTGAACAAGACTAAACTGCTGTTGCTCGTGCTATGGTCCTTGATAAGGAGTCCACTGCTGAGGCACTGGTCACCGAGGTGTTGTGAAAGTGGATCCTCTTTGGAAGCCATGATATCCTGGTCAATGTCTAGCTGGTGTTTGATGCTGCTACACACCAGATGACACCTGCCCCACTGGTCTCGCTGGAGTCCTGCTCTGACCCCCACTGATAAAATCCTCCTCTGTTATGAGGGCCTTCTGGAAAACATCATGCAAGGTTTGAGGCATTAGAATCCTAACCTTTGCATGAATGCTGACATTAAGGCAAAACATGAATCTGTTGACCTTAAGTTTCTCGGTATTCAGGTGTGGAGCATACCGAAGCAGCTCCATAAAATGGGCCTCATACTTGGTCACTGTACGACCGCCCTGTCACAAGGCATTGAAATCGTTGAGCTGATGCTCAATGAATTCCTTAGATAGACACCTCTCTTGGAACTATTCCTCAAACACTTCCCATGACACGTCTTCGACTGCCATGTTCAATTGTAGTAGGAGCGTCTTCCACCATAGAAGAGTGCTCCCCTTCAGTTGAAAGATGCCATGTGGACCTTCATGTTGGAGGTATAGTCGTGAAGTGAAAAATACATCTCCATATTGTCCAACCATGCCTCGGAGGCTGCGCCGTCCGAGGCACCAAAGAACTCGGGAAATTTGACCTTCTAGAGTTCGCAGTGAATGCTACCAGTACTGACCAGAGCGCGCAGTGGACCCTTAGGGGGTGCCAGTGCCCTGGCCTCATCTCTATCCAAACGAATGATCAATGCCTCAAACATCAGCTAAAAGGACCTCATCAGCCCAACCACATCACCCACAACTATCTGTTCCTTCCCAACAACCTGTTCATCTCCGTGAGGGCTAGACCCCTCAGGCGTGGATGCTACTGGGGGCGTCGCGCCTCCAACCCTAGCACCTCATCATTTTCCTCCGCGACGTCCTCTAACCATGATTAGCTGCATGAATACAAGTCAACTTAATTAGCAACATTATAATTAAATATCAATCAATAGAAGTCGTAGTGATCCCAATTCGTGGGTCGAACCGCTCTGATACGATATGTAACAACCCCGGTCGTTACGACTACATGCGACGCATAATAAGTGTAATTTTTTTTTAAAGCATGAAAGTAACAACGAAAACAATTAATCAACACAACTTGATGACGAACACAACATACACACTTCAGGAAATAAACAACATAACGACCTAGCCTACTAGCACATCATGCAACTAGAAGAAACGTACGAGATTCAATTAGATGAAAATTAAAACGACTACCCGCCCGTCCTACCCTGCAAGGTTAGGACCTCCAAGACACATAATCGATGCTCATGCCCAGGTTCCCATCGATTTTGACCATTTAAGGTCTCAAGGCTGGCGACTGTTCTGAGGAACACGGAGGTGTATATATCCCACCCAACACAAGCAAGACAACACCTACTAAGCTAAATTCCAACATAAAAACAACCAAACACAACAACACCAACCGACACGTGTAACACGAACCTTCAATGTGAGCAAGAATTAGTATTCAATTAATCAACATTTGCATGGCGCACAATATATAAAAAACAACCGATCAATAGTGGCCTTTCACCGCACACCACCAGATAAATATAATGTTTAGACAATACTTTATTTATCATTAAATTTACTAGCGCACAAGAGAGCTGACATACACAATCTATCTAGAAAACAACTTGGGGCACAATTCTATTAAATTCCAGGCGTGCTATTTAATAAATCAATCATTAAATAGAATCCGAGGTGTGAGAAGTGATATACCTTCTGGGTCTTTTAATTAATCACGCAAACATCATGTCCAAGTAATAATAACTACATTCATTTGACTTGGGAAATTAAATAAGAAATGACTAAAAAACTACTCTGGTAAAACATCCATCTATCTTATGCAATCAGTTGTTTACCCTCCAATATAACCCTTTCATCACACCATTAATTTCCTACATCCCTTCCTGTCCTTTATCCCTTCCCGTATGAGGTATCATATATAATTGTCAAATGGAATAAAGAATACCCATCAAGTCCTTTGATAAAAAGTCTATCTCCTTTATTACATTGCTTGGTTTTTTTATAACTAGAAAACATAAACAATAATAACTTAAGTATTCAACACCTTATATTGGAATATCTCAGTAATATTTCCTGGCTTGGTTTATCTTCTAAATAGATCACATAAACCATTGTGGCTTGAAGTCTTCATAACACGAATCTCGATAGATTTAGTAATAATCTTGATATTACTATTAATACCGACTTAGTTGAAGGTAATGAGAAACTGAGTTTCCTTAAAATTGTCTTAAGTTAATTTTAGACTATTTAAAATTATTAGAGCTATCAATCACAATTATTCAGAATAGGTAACATTATCTCATTCAATGGCCAAAGTAAATCACTTAAATTTCATTAATCCGTAAGCAAAATTTGTGGAGGGCAACATTTAAGAAATGTTTTTCGATACAGGGAGCGATCAAATGAGAGTAGCATGAAAACCTGAGGAAGGTGATACGATAAGATCCAACACAGAATTAGCTGGTAGGAGAAAGAAGGTGTAGATATCGACGATTCGTTGGCAGTAAAAATGATTTTTCCTTTTTGCAAGGAGCCAAGGTAACGTTGTTAGTCAAATATTGCATGGGACGCTATTTGAAAATCGATAAAGGAAATCGGGATGAGGGGGAATCACAATCCAATATTTAGCATGCAGAGGTAAATGATAATTAAGATCCAAGGAAATTACTCAATCACAGGTAGTGGTTCTGTCAATAAAAACGTAGAGGAAAGATAGCCTGGATCCCCAAGAATTTACACAAATCGCAGACAATGGTTATGTCATTAAAAAAAAACTAGAGGGAACTTGGAGATGAATAGCTGGTGATTTATTCAATGCAGATAATTATTACTATCGCAGGGGTTAAAGGATAATCCCAACTTGGCCAACTTACACAACCACAAGGATGCATAGATTAGTCATAAAAAAAAACACAGAGATAATTTATGGGAAGGATGCAGAGATATGTTTGTTGAAAGAGTTGCCGGGTGAAAGTGTAAGGGCAAGGGAAATCCCTTGTTAAAACACAGGAACAGAAGGGGATAAATCACTAGGTAAAAAGTAAGCAACCACAAAGATAAATTGAAATTGCAGAGTTCTTCTAAGTTTAAGTGCCAGGTAGATTCGTTGATGTAACACAGAGGCACTTCTGTAATACATCGAGGGTTACTTAAAAAAACGCAGAGGTACTGTATTCACCGTGCGGTGTGAAGAATACGATTTTGAGCGAAACTAGAAGGCAAAAGAGACAGTGATAACACAATAACCGCATAGTAATGAAGAGGAATTTTCGCTGTACAAGCAAACAAATTGATGGGAAAATTAAAAACGAATTTGCAGAGAGTAAAAACATAATAATCGCATTTACAAATTCAATTCGTCATTCAAATTAACACAAAATTCTAGGCAAGTTAAAAATGAATTTGCAGAGAGTAAAAACACAATAATTACAACAACTAAGGAGGGAATAAACGCCCAGGAGAGAATTCCTTGCTGGGTAGAGAAATGATCCTACACTTATTATCCATGCACAAGAAAGCAAGGCATTTGAATTTAAATATTTAACGCTGGAGTGAAAGACATCCGATTCGGCTCCTAGCCGACTGCTCAGGAACGGACTAATAACTTAAAGGATAGAGGAACATAAGATAAAAACACAAATTTTCTTTGTATTAAAAACAATTAAAAAAACCGCAGAGAAGTCATTTGTGTTGGGTATGTGTTATATTCTTTGCACGAGTAGTAGTGTCTGAG
>JASDQU010682463.1:44143-60455 GCA_032191745.1 Picea mariana | reverse complement strand
TTTTCTCCTAAGCTCATGAACCATCTTAAGGATGAATCTTTCATTGTGGCAGGGAAAAGCTTAAGTTTCTGGGCATCGTCTAAGTAGTTATAGCTTCTACATAATATGTCAAACTCAAATAAAAATAAGTCTGAATCTTTAGTTGACATACCTCTGAAAGTGGGTAACGATGATAGTGGGATGTTTTTCATGATGATGTTTCTGGAAATATCCAAGATTGGAAACCCAAAGGTCTCAGTTTCAATGGCTGCATTTCCTTCTTCTTCTTCCATTTCGCTAGGCGTTCCTCCTCCACTGATGGATGGTTTAGAAACTATATTTTGTGTGTCTCCTAAACGTTTAGTTCCTTCAGTATACTCACGTTTTGTCTGCCCCAATGTTGATTCTTCTGTTTTAGGTTCTTCTTCTGGAGCCTCACTGGCTCCCCTTGAACTTTCTCATGGTGGAATTTTTCCTGCACCAGTGTTAGTTGAATTAGTGGGAGGGGGGTGGGTGTTGTTTTTAAATGTTTAGAGCTTACAAACCTACCCTTATTATCTCTATATCTATGCATAAAATGGAAATTTGATGCTTATCTGAATTGAAATCCTAATTCTATGTAGAAGGTAAGAAGGAAACCTGGCTTTGGAGAACCCCACTCTAGTGGTTGCATGGTTCTTCACTCATGTCTTAAACATTTTATCCTCCTCCCTCAAGTAGCCTTTAAAATCATTCAAAAACTATGCAAACAATCTAAGATAAAAATCACTTCCTACCGTTTGCAACGACGCCAAAATGTTGTGCTACTTATATGATTAGTATAGTTCACTCATTAATTATCAATCCGGGATTTGTAATAAATAGATTTACAAGATGCCAGTAAGAAAGGTAATTCTAATGTCATGAGTATAGAACTATTCTAGATTATGCATGCTGTAAACAAAGCAAACTAGCAAAACCAAAACACACTTTGGTTTTCATTTACATAGAGGCTATCTACTCCATTATGGCACATGCAAGTATGAGATGGAGTTATTTTGACAGATCAACTCTGCTATCTGACCCAAAAAGCTAACTATGCAATCACACTTCTGAAAGGGAAATCACACATCAATCATCACACATCAATTATCAAGACATAGCATGGGTAGTTCAATAGTCAATATACTGAGTATGTTGTGATTCACAATGTGGTGTTGTGAACTTCACTAGTTCTCCTTCAAATATGTCTGACTAATGATTCCAACATTCATGTCCATGAAACAAAATCAAATTCATAAAAAACAGAAACAGAGCATATGAAAAACAGAGTAAGTAAAGATCTCTAAGCAATCATATAATCGAAACCCTAAACTGAACTATACTGCTATCATTTGAAAGGGTCAAAGCTTCAACTAGTCTAACATTTATACTATTGAAATCAACTACTAACACTAATATATAAGGATGCTGACCTTTGTTGGGTGGTGGGCCCTTGACATTTCAATAGGTCGGCAACTGGAGTCTACAGTAAGTTGGCCTTCAATCCACACATCACTCTTTACTCAAATCTCAAAACATGAAATTAAACTATACTAACAACTCAACTCACATTCATTCGTAAATGATCAAGACATGGAGATAAATGACATATTTCTATTAAACTTCAACTCATAATATGTTCTACAATATGTAATGTTGCTTCACATGCTGTGTTAAGCTAACTCTCTACTACCTCCACCATCCTTGCCATGACTATTTAAACAGTCTTAGTCATGAAACACAAGGAGGTGAAATCTTTAGTAGATCAGTCAATTGTCAAATTTATATATTCGGTTACATATTTTAGGATTCATCGTCATGACACAAAGTGTATGAGGATGAAGCAATAAACAAACTAGCTTAACATAGCCTTGCTAGAGCTTTGATGATTCGACAATCATCCAACAATTATCTTGGGCAAGATCTGGAGATAAACTTGGTATATTCTTCTTCTTGTATTGGTACCAGATCATGACAGGTGAGATTCGGTAAATGGTACCGTATCCGAACAACACGCAAGTGGTTGGTACCAGACTAGAATAGTCTACGGCCGTTGGTACCGAATCACGACAGTGAATGGTTCGATACCAGATCTGAATGGAAGGTGCGCTTGGTACCGGATTCAGACAGTGGCAATCTGGCGCATAAGTACCAGATGGCTGAGCTGATACAGAAATGCTGGATTCATCTAGAGGTCAAAGGTTACACGTGGCAATTTAAAACATTATTACATGAAAAATTTAGTCTCCTAGCTCAATAAACCAAAAAATGCATGAACTAAATTATACTTTACCTTATGACTTCATCAATGGCTAATGGTAGTGTTCTTTGTCATTTATCCAAGCTTAGGTAGGCCAAAAAGGTATAAATGAGGAGTATAATAGGGTAGTGGGGATGTCAATTTAGAGGCTCAACAATTGGCAGGGAGTAGGAGGGAGTTGATTGTTCCTCATGATCCTCAACAAAATGGTGTAGCAGAAAGAAAGAACATATCTATTGAAGAAACCGTAAAATCCTTACTAAATGATCAAGGTCTATCCATGTTCTTATGGGGAGAAGCAGCAATGACAACAATATATGTGTAGAACATAAGTCCTCAT
Organism: Picea mariana; assembly: GCA_032191745.1. Taxonomy (NCBI): domain Eukaryota; kingdom Viridiplantae; phylum Streptophyta; class Pinopsida; order Pinales; family Pinaceae; genus Picea; species Picea mariana. Next base: position 57,855 of record JASDQU010682463.1, on the reverse strand, counting down.
CATATATTGAAGGACATGACACCAGAAGAAGCCTTCTCAGGTAAGAATCCTAACATGGAAAACCTAAGAATATTTGGATGTCATGTTTACTCTCACATTCCCAAGGATAAAAGGAATAAAATAGAACCCTCAGGAAAGAAGGGGATATTCGTGGGATACAGTGATTCATCCAAAGCTTATAGAATATATATTCTAGAACAACATAATATCGAAGTCAACGGAGATGTAACATTCAATGAAAATATGGCTTTCAAGAAATCCATAGAAGAGACCATAGAAGAAGAAGAGATATAAGAACCTAATGAAAGAAAGCATAGAAAACGACAATGACAAAAAAGAACAACCTCATCATCCTATGGAACCCTGTGAAAACATTGATTCATATATCATACCTAAGACCAAGAAACGGCCAGCTTGGATTGAAGCTACCTTACAAGATGCATAAATACTCAAGGTTCCAGAAGGAACATTCAGAAAGAGTAAGAGACCTAAAAGATTCTCAAGTTATGCAGCATATATGACGAAGCTTCTAGATGAAGAACCTACCACTTTTGAAGAATCAGTTTAAAAGGAACAATGGAAAGAAGCTATGATGGAAGAACACCAATCCATTATGAAAAATGAGGTATGGGAAATTGTACCTAGACCTAAAGAAACGTCAGTGGTAACTTAAAAATGGGTATATAAGATTAAACATGTAGTAGAAGGAAGTGTGGATAAGTACAAGGCAAGATTCGTAGCTAGAGGTTTCTCCCAGAAGGAGGGAGAAGATTAYGATGAAACCTTTGCTCCAGTGGCTAGATACACTTCCATCAAAGCTATCATATCTTTTGTCGCTTCCATGGGATGGAACTTACATCAGATGGATGTAAAGACAACCTTCCTCAATGGACAAATTGAAGAAGAAGTATATATTGAACAACCCTAAGGGTTTGAGGTACATTCCAGAGACACTCATGTTTGCAGATTAAAGAAAGACCTATATGGACTCAAGCAAGCTCCGAGGGCTTGGTACTCCAGAATGGAAAACTATCTAACGAGACTTGGTTTCTCCAAGAGTCATGCAGATCCAAACCTTTATTACAAAGTCGTGGAAAATGCACCTGTAATTCTACTACTATATGTTTACGATCTATTCATAATAGGTGAAGAGTCTCTCATCATCCAATGCAAGAAGGAAATAGCTTCTGAATTTGATATGAAAGATATAGGTCTCATGCATTATTACTTAGGACTAGAAGTATGGCAAAAGCGTGATGAAGTATTCCTTGGACAAGAAAAGTACGCAATAAATATCCTTCAGAAGTTTGGAATGATGGATTGAAAATCCATGGACATTCCTATGAATACAGATATAAGAAAAGTGAAAGATCCAGATTCTGATTCAGTAGATCCATCTCTATATCGACAACTAATTAGGTCATTGATGTATTTGGTAAATACTTGGCCAGACATTTGCTTTGCGGTGAATACACTAAGCCATTTCTAGGTGGAACCAAGGCATGAGCATTGGATAGCTGCAAAGCATGTATTAAGATATATTTGTGGAACAATAAACTATGTCTTGAGATATACTGCATCCAGTGACATACAAATTCATAGATTCACATACTCAGATTGGGCAGGAAGTGCAGAAGACAAAAAGAGCACTTTAGGTATGTGTTTCAGCTTGGGTTCCTCTATGATATCTTGGGGAAGCAGGAAACATAAGTCTGTCGCACTCAGCACAGCAGAAGCAGAGTATATCGCAGCATGTGAAGCATGCATAGAAGCAATATGGCTAAGGAAGTTAATCTCTAATTTATTTGATCAGATTCCATAATCGACCATAATATATTGTGATAATTAGAGTTGTATAAGATTATCAGAACATCCTGTGTTTCATGAGAGGTCAAAACACATTGAGATAAAATACTATTTCATTCGAGATAAAGTCCAGGAAGGAGAGGTAAAGCTTGAGTATATCCCCACAGATGAGCCGACAATAGACATCCTGACAAAGCCTCTATCCAGAATAAAGTTTGCATATTTCCGAGAGAAGATGGGGATCGTGGAAATAAATCCCTTAACTGAAAGGGAAGAAATGAATCTCCAAGTTGGGAGGGAGCACTGAAAATATTACTGAAGACATTTATTTTCAAGATTGAAAAATAGTCCAGCTTGGACAGATTCTTTCTTGTTCAGAAAGTGGATTGAGATTTCTGATGGACAACGATTTCCCATTGTGGTTAACAAGGGAAATGGTCCAGATTGTTGATGTATTATAGACAACAACTTCCCATTGTGGTTAACAAGGGGAGTGGTCTAGGGCAGTCTCTCTTCTTGAGGGTTACTCAAGAAGACTGACCCGCCTCGCTGAACAACGATTTTTCATTGTGGTTAACATGAGGAATGGTCTGTTTTGGAGGTTGATATAGGACAGTCTTTTCCTCTTGTGGTTAACAGAGGAAATGGTCCGGACAGTCATTCCTTAGGGTGTATTCATTCTCTCCAGAGTGCACTTTGTTTAGTGCTGGAGGAATGAACTAGGGTGAGGAATGGTCCAGGCTCAACAATCAGGGACTGACATTCCTTAGGGCAGATTCATTCTCTCCAGGTTACACTTTGTTTAGTGTCGGAGAAATGGCCCAGGGTGAGGAATGGTCCAGAATCAGAAATCAGAATAATCATTCTTGCTTGTTTGAGAAGAATAGGAAAGATAGCCCATTGTTGATGTTCTACTCTGAGGTAAGATATTCTTTTAGATCTCACATATGTGAGTGAAAGATTGGCCTAGACGATTCAGATTATTTTAACAATATTTTTTGTGCAGGTTGACATTAGATGATTGTTATGGAGACTGCTTGTCTCTAGACAATAGAGATATACTACTATGGTGGATATGTTCCACTTTTTGTGATTATGTGTCACAATTTGAGTAGTTGTATACTACCTTGGATAAACACAGTTGTGTTCTATCAATTGATATTGTACCAATTGTCGTAGGAGATTATCCAGCTGGATAATAATGACAGTGCTCATGATACTACTAGTGAATGGTCTATTTGTGCTCAAGACCATTATCATTTATACCTCCCTAGCTAGGAGGGAGTGTTGATCTTATGGTATCTTCAGGAGGTATGAACCTCTATTATGACCTTTGACGAGATTAGAATATTTCGGAAGGAAGCAAATAAATGAATGTAACCCTAGACGAGATGTCAGCTGAAGAAAGATAATTAATATGAATTAATTATTACCCGGAAGGAGAAGTTGGCCCAGGCAAGTCTGCCAGGAATACTATAAATACAGGGCACTGGTCTCTCATTTATCACATTCTCAGAATAGCAGAAAGCCAGTTGTGCACACTGCAGTTTTGTAGTCTTGTGTGCAAGTTCTGGGGAAGGTGTTGCACCAGTTTTGGGTGGGACTATATGATCATCTTTGGTTACTTCTTGCTTGGTGCATTAGCCTTGTTTGGCTATTGGATTKCTACCAGRATTCTTCTCTCYKTCAGGGTCAAGGTGCTCGGAGGGTGGCTTAGGCCTATGGTTGTGTGAYAAGGGTATTGTCAATGGTACAATGAGCACAATCCTTCATATTCTAACATTTCCGTCTATTGTGGTTTACCCCTAGCCATARAGATATTTTCCTCATAATAGAATTAGCGACCATACTAGGGATATAATATTCTTTTTCGAGGTGTGGAGTGTTTTTCTCCTTAGATTGTCCTCGTTTATATTGAGTTTCTTGTCCTATGATTGTTGATAGCCTMTGTTCTCTCTGGGTCTGAGTTTCTTAGCCTTCTCCTTAGGCTGGCCGTGTTTTGACACATATACGCGGGTTTTTGGTTGACCGTCGCATACATACGTGTGTTGTCCTTCTGCAAGCTGCRTACATACGTGATTTTCCCTTGAACAGTCGTGTACATCACCCTTTGTTKCTTAGCTGCTGGGATTGATGATTGTTGGGTAGGTTTTGATGATTGTTGAGTCTTCTTGGGTGTCTGTTGTGACTGTTAAGTGTCTGTGGAATGACAGGAAACCTGTCTTTGGTTGAATTTTTGGGCAGTTCCTTTCTCATCATATTTTTCATTTTGATTTTCCTTGCATCTTGGGCTGGGTGTTTTGCTCCTTGATATCCTACTTGGGTTGTCTCTATCTATACACAGTAGAGTCTTTATATCAAGTTATTGTTCAATCCTTTCATTTTCATTCTCTTATATTGAAAATACAAAAATATTAGGCATTTTACATTGATTGGTATGTTTTTATCTTTTAAGTCTTTATCGTTAATCTTAGTGCATGCAAAGAAAGATTAGATTTTATTTAGAATTGCAGAACTGAATTGAGAATTGCATTTTGAAAAGCATATCATTTATTGGAAATTGAAGTTAGGACTTTGCATTGTATTCATATTAATTTATTTTACTTGTTGAGTCATAACATCACTAGTTTCACGACCACACCTTTTGAGTAAGTAATGCCATTAAAAGTAATGCTATAATTTAAAATTGATTAGTCACTATTTTATCTTTCTAGGGTGCACAAACTAGCTTAGGATTTAAAGCTTTGGAATAGGATTTTGTAAGTAAACTTCTCCAAGGCTATTAAATCAACATATGTGTCTGACTAAGGGAGTGGAGAAATCCATTGTATAATTGGTAATATCAGGAGACTCCACTTACACCGGAGTTAAGCACGAGGTCGCCTGAGATTAGTTGAAGGGATATCCCCCCGATACCTTCTTAGCATCAGATATATTTCTGGGGATCTTGCTAGTGCCCTTACCTCTATGAGAGGCGGTGCTTTCAAGGTTTTAGGATTTTCTACCTTGCCCATACGATGGATTTGACTTACGACTGTTCGCATGTGCATCGGTTATACCGTGGTTTCTTAGTTGCTTGAATTAGGTATCACTTAGGTTACTTGCAGGAGTTATTTTGTAGGTACCCTGGGTCAGATAAGGGTTAGACAACACACAACCCTTATGGAGGATTACCTCTCCGGAGGGATCTGACCTACTGGTTGTTAAGCCCACGAGGGCCCTTATAACTAATTTTGTTACGTCCAATATTTAGCAGAGGAGTCTTAGGCCCCTCTTGGGCAAGGCATACCTACTTTAGAGAGGGAGGTCCCTTTCAACCACTTTATCATGTTTGTGTGCATATTGGCCGATTGATTATTTTTGGTGTTCTCTTTCATTACTGTTGGCCTTACGATTTGTTTTCTATATATCGAGTCTTGAGTCATGGTGGATCTAGAACAACTTCCCTGCATGTCTTGCCACTTGTTACAGTTGCCACCACATTTTGAGTCTTTGCCTTCTAAAAGGCATAGAGTTATCAAATGTGGTACACAAACATCCACTTATCAGACTTGTGATTGTACAAGGATGAGTACTGAACCAAGTCATCAAGATACTGGGAGCCCTTTGACTCCCACACCTACTATAGTCAATGGTACCCCTTCGACTCCTTCAAGCACAATGGTTGTAGTTCTAGAGGCACCTGTCATCATTGTTGACGGTCCTATAGTGAATACTCAACCTATAGCCATGAACCCTTTTGGGCCTCTTGGTCACTCACTAGGCTATAATGTTCAATCCATCCCTATGGCCTCTAGTCCCTTGGGTCTAATCTTGTTTCTTCTGGATGGAGTAACCAACTTGGTGGACAAGCTACTGCTCACATTTTATCCCTTACAACCACCTCCTCTGTGTCAATTCCGACCAACACATTTGGCATGACAAATCCACCTTTATCCTCCGGATTCACACCCGAAGGAGGTCAGTTTCACACCTTGGGAAACCCCCAACCCAGTTAATCTTTTTAGGTTGGAGTTTTCTGGAAGCTGGTACAGGAATTTCCTGTACTTCATGAAACTTCTTTATTCTGTGCTTGTCTTCTTTTGTGTCTGGTTCTGTAGGGTTGTAGGGTGAACATGTTGGTTTTTGAAGATGAGATGTGAGTCTGAAAAAGAGTTCTGAAATATCTCTTTGACCCTCCCCCATGCCAAGGATGTTGCATATCCTTATGCAAGAAGATTCAATACCCTGTATCATAATGAGAGAAAAATGATAAGATAAAAGAAACCAAATCAAATTCCAAAAGTACATTTATCACCTAGCATATGATCACATGCCTAAAAATTGAAATTGCCTTTATTTTGATGAATTATTGACAAGGGGTAGCATTCAACAGTGAAAACAGGGAGGTTTTTATATTTTTGCTAGAAGAATAGATCCAACCTAACTTTCTTAAGAGATTTACTATCATTAGATGTTATGGATAAATTTCATAGTATAAGTAGATTAGAATCCCTAGTTAGGGCTCCATTCTTAAGAAGTTTCCTTCTTAGGTAATGTAGGCTTTAGATGTCAGACCGGTAAAGTTGACTTAGCGTAATTCTCAAATGGACATTTTCTTGTAGTAATTATTTTGTTTGTTAATCTGGAGTTTGTATCTCATCAACAATGACCTTTTCTTGTAGTGTTCATTTTTTAGATGAAAAATGTGAATGTTTCAATCAGACAAGTATAGATGAGACATTTCTTCAACCGGAACCCACTACCAGCAAGCCTGTTTAGTACTTCGGTGGGGTAGTTGTGATAATTAGTGAGAGACATCCCTTACCTAGGAATAATGCCCCATTTCCAACAGGCCTATTTAGTACCCTGATGGGTTTGCCTAGTCATACCACAGTCCGGTACCCACTTCCAACAGACCTGTTCAGTATCCCGGTGGGTTAGTCTCTTAAACCCTTTTTCCATCAGAGGCTTCTTGTCCATAGTCACCTATTTCGGTTTTTATTAAAGAGTTCTTTTGCACAATGACAAGGGAGGCTCGTCTGAAAACCTTTTTACAGGCTGGGATGGTATTGGGTTGGAAGGTATATTCTCTTATTTGAATGTCTTTAAAGATTTGTCTGAAGGAAAAATAAACTTATGTATGCACATTATTTCTTTAGAGTGATCCAGATGTATAATTTTGTCTGAGTTTGTCCATAAGAGAATGACCTAAAGTTACCTTAGGGTACTGATACATCCTCTTCCATAAAAGTTTTCCTAGTGTGCCCATGACAGAGAGTGTTCATATACTTAAATGTTACTCTTTAGTAAAGATAATCCAATGAATACTATTGAAGTCTAGTTAGGGTGAGATAGTTACTTGTAGGCTATTATATTTTTTTATCCCTTTAATCATGCTAAAATACTGGATAAAGGAAACCTCTAGACTTTGAAGTAGATTATGCATGGTTCTTTTAACAATAATAGGTAAGGATTTTGTCTTCTTTGTCAAGCAACATAACCAAAAGAAATTAAAATACTTCCTTCGAACTAGCAACATAACCAAAAGAAATTAAAAATTCTTCATTTTAGCTAGCAACAGAACCAAAAGAAATTAAAATAATTCCTTCTATCTAGCAACGTAACCAAAAGAAATTAAAGATACTTCCCTTTAGTCAGCAACATAACCAAAATAAATTATTGCTTCATAAGGGCTACCATTTGATGCTTCATTTGGTTTCTTGGTTCCAGCTTAAGTGATTACTGCATGGCTTCATACTTCATATTAATTGACATAAGAATTTTAAATATGCATAGCATTCCTTGTCAATTAGGTGATGTGTCTTGATATTTCCTTATAAGGACAGACTTCTGGTACCGGACCAGCACAAGACTGCTGGTACCGGACCAGAACAAGATTTCTGGTACCGGAGCAGTATTGTTGGTACCAAACCAGAACAGAGTATTGTTGATGCCTACAAACTGATGTTTAGCAAGTTTGTGAAGGATCAAATAAATTATAGGAATCTACTTACAAAGATAAAATGCGAAAGTAAAACAAAAGGCGGTAAGAATCCATTGTTACCTTCATCTTATTAACAAAACACAATCCACACCTATGTACAAAAGTTTTTAAAAGTAAACCAATCAATCAATGTGGATCAGTAGGAAGGTCTCCTTCCTTATTGACCACCTGCATATCTGAATTCTGTAGTATACGAGTAAGAAATTCCTCTTTTGACAGGGGTTTGTTATAAATTCTCAACTGGTGACCATTCACAAGTAGTGGTGTCTGTTGTTCATCAATTGTCTTTATCTTGATTGAACCATTATCATAGATAGTGTTAATTTCGTAAAGTCCCATCCAATGAGTAGTTAACTTACCTTTGAAGTTCTTGAATCTGCGGTCCTACAACAGGGCCCAATCTCCTTGTTGAAAATTTATCTTTTTGAGATACTTGTCATGCCATTTTTTTCTCTGCTCTTGAATGACGGTAGTTCTTTGAAGTTCTTCCTGCCTAATTTCGTCCATCTCATTAAGCTACAAGAGTATTTGTTGCCGGGTTTCATCCAAGTTCAGACCAACTTGTACTGCAGTCCTGAAGGTTTTGATCTGGAATTCTATGGGGAGAAGCACCCGCTTTCGATACACCAACTCGTAAGGTGTATGTCCTGTTGTATTCCTCTAGGTGATTCTATAATCCCATAAGGCTTCTAGTAATCTGTCAGCCCAATCCTTGTGGTGTAGTTGTACTGTTTTGGTAAGAATGGACTCAACAACTTTGTTGGTAGATTCTACTTGTCCATTTTCCTGTGGATGGTATGGTGNTCTTTGAAGTGCTTCCTGCCTAATTTCGTCCAGCTCATTAAGCTACAAGAGTATTTGTTGCCGGGTTTCATCCAAGTTCAGACCAACTTGTACTGCAGTCCTAAAGGTTTTGATCTGGAATTCTATGGGGAGAAGCACCCGCTTTCGATACACCAACTCGTAAGGTGTATGTCCTATTGTATTCCTCTAGGTGATTCTATAAGCCCATAAGGCTTCTAGTAATCTGTCAGCCCAATCCTTGTGGTGTAGTTGTACTGTTTTGGTAAGAATGGACTCAACAACTTTGTTGGTAGATTCTACTTGTCCATTTTCCTGTGGATGGTATGGTGTAGATTTCCTGTGTTTGATTTGGTACTGTTCCATAACAGCTTTGACTAGATTAGAGGTAAATTGAGTCCCCTGATCAGTCACAATTTCTTGAGGTACACCAAATCTAGTAAAGATGTCATTAAAAAGGAAATCTATCACTGATTGTTCACTTGTAGCTGGTAAAGCTTTTTCTTCAACCCATTTAGTCACATAGTCAGTACATACAAGTATATAATTTTTCCTTTTAGATGCAGGGTTAATGGGCCCTACAAAATCTAATGCCCATTTCTCGAAAGGCTCAATGACTACTTGGGCTTGAAGTGGCATTTGGTCTCGTGCAGTAGGCTTACCCATTCGTTGGCATTCATCACAATTGGATACATAGGTTTTAGCATCTTTGAAAATATGAGGCCAATAATAACCAAATTGCATAACTTTATAAGCAATCCTCTTGTCTGTGAAGTTTCCTCCACAAGGACCATCATGGCAGGCTTGCAAAATATCATGAATTTCATCTTCCCTTACACATCTCCTGATTACCAAATCTGGTCCTATTTTGTAGAGACAATCATCGTGCCACATGTAGTTTGCACTTAGATGAATTACTTTCTGTTTTTCTCTAGGAGACAATTTCTGAGGCATCTTCCCTGTCACAAGATAGTTAGATACATCTGCATACCAAGGAGTGAATGTAGAAATAGAAAACCAATTTTCATTAGGAAAGTTATGATCTACTGGTGCGTTATCTCCTAGATGAATCATTCTAGATAAGAAATCAGCCACAAGATTATCCTTACCCGGTCTATCAATAATATTGATATTAAACTCTTGTAATAATAACAACCATGTTGTAATTCTAGGGGTTGTTACAGGTTTTTTCATTAAGAATTTGATGGCTGAATGATCAGTGTGTACCAAAGCTTGATATCCTGTAATATAGTGTCTAAATTTATTGATAGCATGGACTACAACTAACAATTCTTTTTCTGTGACCGTATAATTAACTTCTGCTGGGGACATATTTTTACTCACAAAGTAAATAGCATAAGGCATTTGATTTTCCCTTTGTCCAAGAACTGCTCCAAGGGCTCTGTTTGAGGCATCAATACATATATGAAAAGGAAGGGACCAATTTGGTCCTCTTAATACAGGGGTAGTTGACAATTTCTGTTTTAGAATCTCAAAAGATACTTGGCATTCATCATTCCAATTAAATTCGGCTTCTTTAGATAATAACTTGAATAAAGGGGTAGCTAATCTTGTAAAATTCAGAATGAATCTTCTATAGTAGCCAGCATGCCCTAAAAATATACGAACTTCCTTTTGTGAGGAAGGTATTCTGATTTGTGTGATAGTATGAATTTTTGTAGGATCAACTCTCATTCCAAAACTAGAGATGTGATGTCCCAAAACAATACCTTCAGTGAGCATCATATTTGATTTTTCATTACTTAGGGAAAGATTAGTTTCCTTACACCTAATCAAGACTTTTTCTAGACTAGTCAAAGCTTCTTGGAAGTCATTTCCATTGACTGTAAAGTCGTCCATGTAGAATTATACGCAATCGTTGGTCAAGTCAGAGAAAATGGCTAGGAAAACCCTTTGAAAAGTAGCTGGGGAATTGAAAAGTCCAAAAGGAAGGACCCTATAAGCATAGGTTCCCCATGAGCAGGTGAAAGTGGTCTTCTCTTGGTCTTCGGGTGCTATTTTTATTTGGTTATAACCACTAAACCCATCTAGGAACGAAAAATACTTCTTTCCGGATAAGGTATCCAACACCTGATCAATAAATGGTAGGGGAAAATAATCCCTATGGGTGGCTTTGTTCAACTCCCTGAAGTCTACACATATTCTCCACTTACCATTTTTCTTGGGAAATATGACAAGTGGAGACACCCATTGACTATCTAAAATGGGGTATATGAGATTGGCTTGAAGGAGTTTTTGCAATTCTTCTTTTACAATATCTTTGATGGCTAGATTCATCCTTCGCTGAGGCTGTCTAACTGGTCTGATTTGGTCATTAGTGTAAATATGATGTGTGCATGTGTCAGGGTGAATGCCTTTCATGTCTGCATAATCCCATGCAAAGGCATCAAATTATGTTTGGAGCATTTCAATTACTTGTGTCTTTTGTTCTGGTTCCAAACTAGAGTTGATATACAAAGGTTTTCTTGGGATAATCTCAACAAGTTCACTACTTTCTTCCTTCTCTAAGGAAGTTGGTGATAAATTATATAATTGAGTGATATCAGGATGCCAAGTTTGTTGAAATTCGAAACTGAAAATGTGTGACAATTCTGCAAAGGACCTAGGATATTCAGTGCAGTTTGTATTAGCCAAAAACAAACTTAAGACTTGTTCATACGATTGTTCTTGCATTCCTCTTACTTGTTCATGTGTTAATAGGGGTCTTATGMAATCTTCYTCTCCATAAGGGTTTTCTAGCCAAACAGGTATTTCTTGTGTCRGTTGGGYAGGAGGGAAGAGAACAAATTTTTGGCTATGTGTTCSATTGGATATAGTCATCTCGCCAGACCGACAACTGATAAAGGCATCTGCTGTGGCCAGCCAAGGGCGGCCAAGAACCACAGGGTGTCYTGGTTTGGAGGATGATTTAGAGTAGATGACTAGAAAGTCTACTGGATATTTCCAAGAAGCTAGAGTGAYTGTGATATCATGTAAACTTCCTGCAGGGCTAATGACTGACTTATCTGCCAATTCTATCATGGTATTTGGGTTGGTCTCAACTGGTTGATTTGGAGTTTTTGCATAGTGTCAAAAGGCATTACACTAATTAATGCACCCAAATCAATGAGTGTGTTTGGTAAGGAAATACCATTAATTTCAACAGTGACTACTGGATTCCCAAGGTCATTATATTTATATGGAATTTCAGAAATAAATTCAGATAATTGTCCTACTACTTGAACAAGGGGAGGTTACTTCTTCTTCCTTCCTAGTTTTTTAATATAAAGATCCCTTATGATTTTGGCATATATGGGGATATCTTTGATGGCTTACAATAGAGGTATTTTTATACATATGTTTCGTAACTCATCCTCTATATCTTTGTGCAAGGGTGGGTCAGGTTTCTTCACTAATAGTCTTTTAGGGTAGGGTGGAAGATTAACTTGTTGAGGTACTCCTACGAACTGAGAAGTGATTGGAATAGGAGGGGAAGTCTCTTCTTCTATAGGGGTGGTTTGAGTGTTTTATTCCTCAGAATGAGTATCGTTTTCTTCCTGAATTATTACTCCAGGATTTGATTGATTTACAACTTTCCCTGATCGTAGTTGAATTTGATAGGTGGGAAAGGTTTGAACTTCTGCATTCTGCACAGGATGGGTGGGCCGATTGTTGGGGTTAGGGATTGGCTGGGCAGGGATTGATGTTGGTCTAGGAGTGTTGTGGGAAGCTTGGTTTTTTGGTCTTTGATTGGCATTTATAGGTACTTGCTGTTGCTGGTTAGGGTTCAAGGGGACTGCAAATTGTTGTTGTATAGTAGGTGGAAGTAAAGCTTGTATCTGTGGTGGGTTAAATATAGGTAGTAATTGGGAAATGTTTGCAGGATACTATGGATATGTAGGGTAAGAGGGATTCCCATACACAGGCCCCCTCCAACCTTGTTTCCAAGGTTGATTTTGAGCTTTCTGAGGTGTCCATTGTGGATAGGACATTGGAGGAGGACCCCATTGTTGCTGTTGAAACTGTGCATTAGGGTCATAAAATGCAATGGGGTTTTGTGCTCTCCAAGGTCTTCTGGAAGGGTATGGTTGTTCTTGTGAGACTCCACCTCCCATATACATGGCTTGTAGCTCAATAAAAGTTGGACACTCAGATGTGGGGTTCTCTAGAGTACAGAGGCCACATATTTCTATGACATTTAATGGGCAATCTTTCTCACCATGCTTCTTTCAACATCTAGGACAAAAAATTACTAAAACAACCTCTTCTTGTTTATTTTTCAGTTTTAGGGTATCTAACTAGTTATTGATTGTGCTCAAGATGTCTGTTTAAAAGTTCTCTAATAAGTTTCCTAACTCAATTCTGGTGATAGTCCCTGAGCTTTCTTTTGTATTTCTGTTAAACGAATCTCTTGGTCCTTTGCATATTTTAGCTTGTCCTCTTAAGTATCTTTTGTAGTAGTCTAGAATCTCTGTAAAAGGCTTTTGGTGCACATCTCCTGAACTTAACAAAGTTAAAACTTCTATGCAGACATCTCTAATACCTTTCAAAAATACAGTTCTTACTACCGCCGGGTCTGTGGTGAATAATTTCAATTTTTGATAGTTGTATAAGAACCTTTCTAAGTAGTCTTCTGGGATTTCATCTTCTGTTTGCTGCATTTAAAAAATGTCATTTTTAGCATTATCCTTACAATAGTCTTGGTATTTCTATAAAAATGTGTCTTTCATCTGATCCCAAGAGAGAATTGTATTTTCTCCTAAGCTCATGAACCATCTTAAGGATGAATCTTTCATTGTGGCAGGGAAGAGCTTAAGTTTCTAGGCATTGTCTGAGTAGTTATAGATTCTACATAATATGTCAAACTCGAATAAAAATAAGTCCGAATCTTCAGTTGACATACCTCTGAAAGTGGGTAATGATGATAGTGGGATGTTTTTCATGCTGATGTTTCTGGAAATATCCAAGATTGGAAACCCAACGGTCTTAGTTTCAGTGGTTGCATTTGCTTATTTTTCTGCCATTTCGCTAGGTGTTCCTCCTCCATTGATGGATGTTTCAGAAACTGGATTTTGTGTGTCTCCTAAATGTTCAGTTGCTTAAGAATACTCATGTTCTG
>JASDQU010682463.1:28049-41200 GCA_032191745.1 Picea mariana | reverse complement strand
GAACAACCTGATCATCCTATGGAACCCTATGAAAACATTGATTCAGATATCATACCTAAGACCAAGAAATGACCATCTTGGATTGAAGCTACCTTACAAGACGCATAAATACTCAAGGTTCCAGAAGGAACATTCAAAAAGAGTAAGAGACCTAAGAGATTCTCAAGTTATGCAACATATATGACGAAGCTTCTAGATGAAGAACCTACCACTTTTGAAGAATCAGTTCAAAAGGAACAATGGAAAGAAGCTATGATGGAAGAACACCAATCCATTATGAAAAATGAGGTATGGGAAATTGTTCGTAGACCTAAAGAAAAGTTAGTGGTAACTTCAAAATGGGTATATAAGATTAAACATGCAGCAGATAGAAGCATGGATAAGTACAAGGAAAGATTCGTAGCTAGAGGGTTCTCCTAGAAGGAGGGAGAAGATTATGATGAAACATTTGCTCCAGTGGCTAGATACACTTCCATCAGAGCTATCATATCTCTTGCTGCTTCCATGGGATGGAACTTACATCAGATGGATGTAAAGACAACCTTCCTCAATGGAGCAATTGAAGAATAAGTATATATTGAACAACCCCAAGGGTTTGAGGTACATTCTAGAGACACGCACGTTTGCAGATTAAAGAAAGACCTATATGGACTCAAGCAAGCTCCAAGGGCTTGGTACACTAGAATGGAAAACTATCTAACGAGACTTGGTTTGTCCAAGAGTCATGCAGATCCAAACCCTTATTACAAAGTCATGGACAATGCAGTTGTAATTCTACTACTACATGTTGACGATATATTCATAACAGGTGAAGAGTCTCTCATCATCCAATGCAAGAAGGAACTAGCTTCTGAATTTGATATGAAAGATCTAGGTCTCATGCATTATTACTTGGGACTAGAAGTATGGCAGAAGTGTGGTGAAGTATTCCTTGGACAAGAAAAGTATGCAATAAATATCCTTCAGAAGTTTGGAATGATGGATTGCAAATCCATGGAAATTCCTATGAGTACGGATATAAGAAAAGTGAAAGATCCAGATTCTGATCCAGTAGATCCATCTCTATATCGACAACTAATTGGGTCATTGATGTATTTGGTAAATACTCGACCAGACATTTGCTTTGCCGTGAATACACTAAGCCATTTGCAGGTGGAACCGAGACATGAGAATTAGATAGATGCAAAGCATGTATTAAGATATATTTGTGGAACAATAAACTATGGCTTGAGATATACCGCATCTAGTGATATACAACTTCATGGATTCATAGACTCAGATTGGGCAGGAAGTGTAGAAGACAGAAAGAGCACTTTAGGTATGTGTTTTAGCTTGGTCTCCTCTATGATATCTTGGGGTAGCATGAAACAAAAGTCTGTCGCACTCAGCACAGCAGAAGCAGAGTATATCGCAACATGTGAAGCAATATGGCTAAGGAAGTTAATCTCCGATTTATTTGATCAGATTCCATAATCGACCATAATATATTGTGATAATCAGAGTTGTATAAGATTATCAGAACATCATGTGTTTCATGAGAGGTCGAAACACATTGAGATCAAATACTATTTCATTCTAGATAAAGTCCAAGAAGGAGAGGTAAAGCTTGAGTATATCCCCATAGATGAGAAAACAACAGAGATCCTGACAAAGCCTCTATCCAGAATAAAGTTTGCATATTTTCGAGAGAGTATGGGGATCGTGGAAATAACTCCCTTAGCTGAAAGGGAAGAAATGACTCTCCAGGTTGGGAGGGAGCACTGAAAATATTACTGAAGACATTTATTTTCAAGATTGAAAAATAGTCCAACTTGGACAGATTCTTTTCTGTTCGGAAAGTGGATTGAGATTTCTGATGGACAACGATTTCCCATTGTGGTTAACATGGGAAATGGTCTATATTGTTGATGTATCATAGACAACGACTTCCCATTGTGGTTAAAATGGGGAGTGGTCTAGGGAAGTCTCTCTTCTTGAGGGTTACTCAAGAAGACTGGCCCGCCTCACCGGACAATGATTTCTCATTGTGGTTAACATGAGGAATGGTCCGTTTTGGAGGTTGATATAGGACAATATTTTCCTCTTGTGGTTAACAGAGGAAATGGTCCAGACAGTCATTCCTTAGGGTGTATTCATTCTCTTCAGAGTGCACTTTGTTTAGTGCCGGAGGAATGGCTCAGGGTGAGGAATAGTCCAGGCTCAACAATCAAGGACTGACATTCCTTAGGGCAGATTCATTCTCTCCAGGTTACACTTTGTTTAGTGTCAGAGAAATAGCCCAGGGTGAGGAATGGTCCAGACTCAGAAATCAAAATAATCATTCTTCCTTGTTTGAGAAGAATAGGGAATATAGCCCATTGTTGATGTTCTACTCTGAGGGAAGATATTATTTTAGATTTCACATATGTGAGTGAAAGATTGGCCTAGATGATTCAATTTATTTTAACAATATTTTTTGTTCAGGTTGACATCAGATGATTGTTATGGAGACTGCTTGTCTCCAGACAGTAAAGATATACTATTGTGGTGGATATGTTCCACTTTTTGTGACTATGTGTCACAATTTGAGTAGTTGTATACTATCTTGGATAAACATAGTTGTGTTCTATCAATTGATATTGTACCAATTGTCATAGGATATTATCCAGTTGGATAATAATGACGGTGCTCATGATACTACCAGTGAATGGTTTGTTTGTGCTCAAGACCATTATCATTTATACCTCCCTAGCTCGGAGGGAGTGTTGATATTATGGTAGCTTCAGGAGGTATGAACCTCTATTATGGCCTTTGACGAGATTAGAATATTCTGGAAGGAAGAAAATAAATGAATGTAGCCCTAGACACGATGTCATCTGAAGAAAGATAATTAATATGAATTAATTAGTACCCAGAAAGAGAAGTTGGCCCAGGAAAGTCTGCTAGGAATACTATAAATACAGGGGGCCAGTCTCTCATTTGTCACATTCTTAGAATAGCAGAAAGCCAGTTGTGCACACTGCAGTTTGGCAGTCTTGTGCGCAAGTTCTGGGGAAGGTGTTGTGCCAGTTTTGGGTGGGACTATCTGATCAGCTTTGGTTACTTCTTGCTTGGTGCATTAGCCTTGTTTGGCTATTGGATTGCTACCAGGATTCTTCTCTCTATCAAGGTCAAGGTGCTCATAGGGTGGCTTAGGCCTATGGTTGGGTGAAAAGGGTATTGTCAATGGTAAAACGAGCACTATCCTTCATATTCTAACATTTCCGTCTATTGTGGTTTACCCCTAGACATAGAGATATTTTCCTCATAATAGAATTAGCGACTATACTAGGGATATAATCTTCTTTTTCGAGGTTTGGAGTGTTTTTCTCCTTAGATTGTTCTCGTTTATATTGAGTTTCTTGTCCTATGATTGTTTTAAATCCTCTGTTCACTCTGGGTTTGAGTTTCTTAGCCTTCTCCTTAGCCTGGCCATGTTTTGACACATATATGCGGGTTTTTGCTTGACAGTCGCATACATACGTGTGTTGTCCTTCTGCAAGCTGTGTACACACATGCTTTTCCCTTGAACAGTCGTGTACATCACCCTTTGCTTGGTTGCTGGGTTTGATGATTGTTGGGTAGGTTTTGATGATTGTTGAGTCTTCTTGGGTGTCTGTTGTGACTGTTAAGTGTCTATGGAATGACAGGAAACCTGTCTTTGGTTGAATTTTTGGGCAATGCCTTTCTCATCATATTTTTCATTTTGATTGTCCTTGCATCTTGGGCTAGGTTTTTTGCTCCTTGATATCCTACTTGGGTTGTCTCTGTCTATACATAGTAGATTCTTTATATCAAGTTGTTGTTCAATCCTTTCATTTTCATTCTCTTATATTGAAAATACAAAAATATTAGGCATTTTACATTGATTGGTATATTTTTATCTTTTAAGTCTTTATCGTTAATCTTAGTGCATGTAAAGAAAGATTGCATTTTATTTAGAATTGCAGAACTGAATTGAGAATTGCATTTTGAAAAGCATATCATTTATTGGAAATTGAAGTTAGGAGTTTGCATTGTATTCATATTAATTTATTTTACTTGCTGAGTCATAACATCACTAGTTTCACGACCACACATTTTGAGTAAGTAAGGCCATTAAAAGTAATGCTATAATTTAAAATTGATTAGTCACTATTTTATCTTTCTAGGGTGCACAAACTAGCTTAGGATTTAAAGATTTGGAATAGGATTTTGTGAGTAAACTTCTCCAAGGCTATTAAATCAACATATGTGTCTGACTAAGGGAGTGGAGAAATCCATTGTATAATCGGTAATATCAGGAGGCTCCGCTTACACTGGAGTTAAGCACAAGGTCGCCTGAGGTTGGTTGAAGGGATATCCCCCCAATACCTTCTTAGCGTCAGATATATTTCTGGGGATCTATTCATATATGGAGATCTTGCTAGTGCCCTTACCTCTGTGAGAGGCGGTGCTTTCAAGGTTTTAGGATTTTCTACCCTGCCCATATGGTGGATCTGACTTACGACTGTTCACATGTGCATCAGTTATACCATGGTTTCTTAGTTGCTTGAATTAGGTATCACATAGGTTACTTGCAGGAGTTATTTTGCAGGTACCCTGGGTCAGATAAGGGTCAGACAACACACAATCCTTATGGAGGATTACCTCTCCGGGGGGATCTGACCTACTAGTTGTTAAGCCCACAAGGGCCCTTATAACTGATTTTGTTACATCCAATATTTAGCAGAGGAGTCTCAAGCCCCTCTTGGGCAAGGCATACCTACTTTAGAGAGGGAGGTCCCTTTCAACCACTTTACCCTATTTGTGTGCATATTGGTTGTTTGATTATTTTTGGTGTGCTCTTTGATTACTATTGGCCTTATGATTTGTTTTCTATATATCGAGTCTTGAGTCATTGTGGATCCAGAGCAGCTTCCTTGCATGTCTTGTCGCTTGTTACAGTTGCCACTGCATTTTGAGTCTTTGCCTTCTAAAAGGCATAGAGTTATCAAATGTGGTACACACACTTCCACTTATCAGACTTGTGATTGTACAAGGATGAGTACTGAACTGAGTCATCAAGATACTGGGAGCCCTTTGACTCCCACAACTAGTATCGATAATTGTACCCCTTCGACTCTTTCAACCACAATGGTTGTAGTTCCAGAGGCCCCTATCATCACTGTTTCCCATCCTATAGTGAATACTCAACCTATAGCCACGAACCCGTTTGGGCCTCTTTGTCACTCATCGAACTATAATGTTCAATCCATCCCTATGGCCTCTAGTCCTTTTTCCTATGGTATGCCAAATTTTACATAGCAGTTTTCAAACTCCATCCCAACAGCTGGCACTAATGCTAGCATTGGAGTTGGGGGCACAACTCCTCCTTATACTCCATTCTCGTTTGGTGGCACTCATGTCCCTCAAATGACTCCTACCATGGGAGGCATTCCTCCTTTTAATCCTGGGTCTAATCTTGTTTCTTCTGGATGGAGTAACCAACCTGGCGGACAAGCTACTGCTCACATTTCGTCCCTTACACCCACCTCCTCTGTGTTGATTCTAACCAACACGTTTGGCATGACAAATCCACATTTATTCTCCAGATTCACACCTGGAGGAGGTCAGTTTCATACCTTGGTAAACCCCCAACCCGGGTCCACTCCGCCTGGGGGCACTTTTTATAACCCTCATCATAAAATTCCTACTAGAATGGTGTCCAACCAACCCATTATGAATCATCCCAGAGGAGGGTGTTACAATCCTGGATAGGGCCATGGTGGTTACTAGAACCATGGATGGGCTGCGATTCCCCAACCACAATCTTTCCAGGGAGCTTGGGGCTAGATGCCACAACCCCGTCTCCCTTTTCTGGCCACGCTCAACTTGCCATACTTTTCTAAGTTAATGAATGACCCTGTGCATCATGATCCGTCATGTCCCTCCATCCCCACTAAGCTTCCTTCTGATATTCCAAAATTCGAGGGAAGGACGGGTGAGGATCTTGGTGATCACGTCACCACCTTTCACCTATGGTGCTCTTTGAATTCTCTTAATGACGATTCTATTTGGTTAAGATTGTTTCAACGCACCCTCATGGGGGTTGCCATGAAATGGTATATCGAGCTACCTAGGGGGGCATACAAAAATTTTAATCAGTTAGTTTTAGTCTTCCTCAATCACTTCCAATTGTCGGTTCATTACGATGCTGGAATCAAAATCCTGTCAAAATTTTGCTAGGATTGGGCCACTCATATCTCGGATCACATCTAGGAGTGGTGTAGATGGAAGAGGTTGATCAAGGCATATATACCCCCAAAATTCTTGATAGATTGGTTCCTTAAATCTCTCCTGCCTTATATTTCGAAGGATGTTTCTACATCCAGGGTTACTTTTGAGGAAGAAGCGATTTTTAAAGCCCAACAATTAGATCTTATATATGCTCAGTCTAGGATGTTATATGAGATTCTTCCTAATGCACTGAGGTCAAACTATGACCCTAGACAAAAGCCCAGACCACATGCCAATGGAATTGTAGGCTCCGTCAATGTGAAATCCACAGATTCGGTGACAAGCCATTTGAAAGACTTGTCTCTAAACCAATCTGATAGATTGCCAACTTTGTCTATGTCATATAATCCCACTTAGTCGGTGGATGTACATTCTATGTAATCGTCGACTGACCCAAATGGTAACCAACAACTAGGCGAGAGTAAGAAGAAAAGACGTAAAATAATCGTAAGGATGGGAATAATAATAATAAACCCAAGGACAATGGCAATAATGAGAAGACGAATAATAATGTTGGTGAGGGAAAGAAGGAAATGCGTAAGGTGAAGTTTCCCTGTAAGCTTTGTACATACGATCACCTTACTCATTTATGCCCCAAACTTGCGGAAGCTGTGAAGCTTTTATCTCTACCGCTCATCGTGCTGACGAATCCTTTTCCACATAACCAACACATGGCCTTGAGCTCCTCGAATGTCGAAAATGTGGCGAGTGGGAGTCAAAACCCACCGACACAAGACAATGACTATTTATGGATCAATATGGTCAAATATGAGGTTAATATAGCCACCCGATCTTGCAATTATAGTTCTCCACAAAATGTACCTAGTCTAGAGTCTCCTCCTCCTTCGGAGACGCCCCTATAGATAAAAAAACTAAATCCACCACCTCGTACTCTGAAAGGAGTACTCAAGCGCTCTACCCAAAATCCTAATGCTAGATCCGTCCATAATTACTCTATTGTTGAGGACCTAGGTCAAACCCCTTGTGCGATGTCGGCTCTGGAGGTACTCTAGATGTGTCCTTCACAAAGGAATGCCTTGCTATCTGTGTTAAGAGCTCTATATCCAAATGGTTCAAAAGTTATCAAGTTTGAATTCACAGATGTGAAGCCTCGCTTGTCTTACCATGTGGCATTCCAAATCCACATGGGTTACTCGAAGTATACCATCAAGCGTACTGTTGTTGATGAAGACGCTGCAACATGTGTGATGTTCCTGGTCTGTTGGAAAGCCCTCAACTCTTCGACTCTTTGTCAATATCCAACCATGTTCACTATTTTTTACAGTCATTCCTTCCGCCCTCACAGTATTCTTCCTTCCTTCCCGGTCCAGTTAGGTGGGAAGACAATAGAGGTGTATGTTGAGGTGGTTGATGCACCCCTCGATTATAACTTGTTACTAGGATGCAATTGGAATTATGCTATGATTGCAATCATATCATCCGTCTTCCGTACTCTTTGTTTTCCTCACGATGGGAAGATCATGACGATCGATCAGTTCTCCTTTGCACATGCTAGTCCCAGTGCATCCGTTGGACCGTCGATCCCCGTGTTCGACAATTCTCAGCTGGAAACTAAGAATATCAGTTTCAGAATGTATTCATCCCTTATGGGTACCTTCGACTTCATGGCACTGATTCACCATATTTACGCCATGTCTAGTAGGCCTGTTTCGTCAGAGAGGTCCGTTCCTTTCCACATTTCCTATTTTAACGATCCTTGGACCCTGCCTTCCTCGACTGTGTCTTGTGAAGGTGAGTCACATACTAGAATGGCCATGCCACTATCGGCAGCAGATATATCGTATCAAGCTATTCTTGACTCTTCCACTGATCCTGATCCTATTACCTCGCAAACAGATGAGGAGGATCCTGTTCTTGAGCCCATGTGGGCCACTTTGTCATCTTGTTCACATGAATGCCTCAATGAGACTCTACCTTCAGATGAAGCCATCGTTGAGTCCATGAATGGTTCTGAAAAACCTTGGGATGATATGCATCATCACTCTTATTTTCTCCTAGATCTTTCTAGAATCGAACAAGATGAATTTAGATATACTTTGAGCGAGATAGTCGATCATTCCGTAGTTCCACTTGATATGCACAAAATTCATGCCGAAGGAAACATGGCGAGTATCTCACCTATCGTCACGATCGATATCTCTTGTATCCCTAGCAAGATTGAAAATGTATACATCGGTGCGGATTGTTCGCCAGCAAAAATTTTGATCTACACCAAACTCTTAAAGGAATTCCAAGATCTTATCTCTTGGTCATATGAAGATATGTTAGGAATCGACCCTCGAATTGTCGAACATGAGATTAAAAATTACTCGGATGCTAAGCCTATTCGACAACATCTCAGAGCTGTCAATCCCTGGAAGGTTCCTGCTAATAAGGAAGAGGTAGAGAAACTGTTTAATGCTTGCTTTATCTACCCGATTCCCTTGATTGAATGGGTATCTAACCCCATTCCCGTGAATAGAAAGAAAGGAACCATCCATGTATGCATGGATTTTCCTATCCTGAACAAATCCTGTCCTAAAGATTACTTCCCTACACCTTTCATCGATCAGATTCTTGACGAGTGTGTGAGAAGCAAAGTTTTTTCTTTCATGGATGAATTTTCAGGGTATAACCAAATTCAGATTAAACCCGAGGATCAACATAAGAAAAACATTATTTGTCCTTAGGGTACTTTCGCATACCGGAAGATGCATTTCGGCCTTAAAAATTCCTGAGTAACCTTCCAACGTGCTATGACCTTCACATTTAATGATCTCAAGCATATAGTCGAAGACTATCTTGACGATCTTGCTGCTCACTCCCGTAAGAGAGTGGATCACCCCAAGCACCTTCGGCTAGTTTTTGAAATATTTTGTAATTATCGCATCCGGTTGAACCCTCATAAATGGATCTTTTGCATTAGGTTAGGATGTCTTCTAGGATTTTTAGTCTCTGAGTATGGGATCATGGTATATCCGTTAAACATTGAGGCAATACTTCGATTGCCTCCCCCGTACACTATTCGACAACTTCAAGGTTTACAGGGAAAAGATAACTTTTTATGTCGGTTTATAGTTAACTATGCTAATATTACTAAGGGTTTCATGTGTCTCTTGAAGAAGGACACCCCTTTTATCTGGGATGAGCGAGCCTAGGAATCCTTCGATGCTTTGAAGAAATCCTTGGTATCGACACCTCTGTTGAAGTCTCCTGACTACAATATAGATTACATGCTTTATGTCATCGCATTCGAAGAGATGATTGGTATGGTATTGGTTTAGGAGGATGATGAGCTCCACGAGCACATAATTTACTATCTTAGTCAAAACTTAGTCGGTACTGAGCTCAAATATTCTCACGTTGAAAATCTAGCTTTGGTTGTTGTTCACGCAGTCCAACGATTACGCCATTATAGATTGATTTTCAAAACTATTGTGGTTGCCGATGTCAATCCATTTCAATACGTCCTTACCAGGCGTATGATAGGGGGAAAGTATAATAAATGGATTGTCATTTTACAATAATTCGATCTCGATTTTGCTTCTAGGAAATCCAAGAAATCACTAGTCTTTGCAGAGTTAATATCTGACTTCCCTCTATTAGACAAGGATGTTATTCATGTTGATTCATTGGCGGATGAACACATTTTCCTTGTCTCGTCATCTGACCCCTGGTATGGAGACATTGTTCTGTATCTTCAAACTTTGAAGTTCCCTCAACATCTCTCGTGAGATGACTGACGATGTATATGATACCAAGCTAAGAACTACCTTATCGTCGATGACACTTTGTATCATCGAGGAGTAGATAATATATTGCATCATTGTTTAACTCATGAGGAAGTCAAGTCTGTTTTAAACGATTGCCACAATGGGGCTTGTGGTGGTCATCTATTCGGGCTTTCGACAACCCATAAAATTTTACGATATGATTATCTTTTTTCGTCTATCTTTAAAGATTGCGTTGAAGTGGTTAAGAAGTGTCACCCCTGCAGGTGTTCAATCGAAAAATGTGCTCACATCCAACCCCTCTCCATCTAGTCATTACTATCAATCCCTTCACCAAGTGGGGGGTGGACTTTGTGGATTTCAACCCAAATTCGATTGGGGGGAATCAACACATCATCGTGGTCATAGACTACTTTACTAAGTGGGTCGAGGCCATGCCTACAGTTAAATACGACGGTAAGACTGTCACCTTCTTCATATTCAATCAAATTATAGCCACATTCATAATCTTGAGTGAGATTGTCAATGATCATGGAAGTCACTTTCAGAATGAAATGATGAAAGAACTAGCATCTAAACTGGGGTTTAAGCATGGTCATTCTTCCCCTTACTACACCCAGGAAAATGGATAGGTAGAGGCCGTGAACAAGTCTCTTAAGACCATTTTGCAGAAAAGTTTCAGCCAGATCAAATTTGACTGGCATATCATGCTATATCCCACACTTTGGGCATACTAAACCTCGACCAAGACTGCCACCAATTTTTCTCATTTCTAGTTAGTGCACGGTGTGGAGTCGATATTGCCTATTGAATGTGAAATCCATTCTCTTATATTGGCATTTGCGCTCCTACCTGACACTTCCGATCTCAAACAATGCCTCTTGCACCTAGCGATTCTTGATGATCAGCATTGAGATGCCTCTACGAATATCAAAGCGAATAAAAGATGTGTCAAGGTCCAATACGATAAGTTTGTCTGTCCTCAGTTGTTTGCTGAGGGTGACTTGGTCCTTTTATATGATCAAGCCAAAGAACCACTGGGGGAAGGAAAATTCAAACCCATGTGGCACGATCCCTATATCGTGCGATGTGTCTTAGAAAAAGGAGCCTATGAATTAGAATATTTTGAAGGAAACATGTTGTTTGAGCCCATGAATGGGCTCTACTTGAAAATATATTACGCTTAAGCCCCAATCTTGGGTGTAACTCTTTGTATACTAATGTAATTTAGTGTCTATATCTTTTCCCTTTATTTTTCATCTTCATCTTGCTTATCGAGTTTTCCCTTAGTTGGTAGATGCCAATGGAGTCTTCGGTCTACTTAGGATTCGCAGATGGAGCCAGTCATCATACACAGAACTTGGCTTCCACCACTTGGGTTGCTTACTCACCCAATGGTCTACTGGTGTCTTTAGGTGGTGTATGCCTAGGGCCATCCATGAATAATGTGGCCGAGTATAACGTCATTATAGAAATTTTGCGCGATGCCATTTTGCATGGTATTCACTCTTTGAAGGTTCACTTGGATTCCCAGTTAGTAGTATGTCAGTTGAACGACAATTACCGTGTGTGTGACCCTACGTTACTCCGACGATTTCTACGGGTACGACTTTTAGAATGACAGTTTGATTTTATTACTTATCATAACATACCTAGGATTTCTAATTATGTATCCGATGCATATGCTAATTTTGTTTTAGATTGACATTTGTCACATAACTAAAGCAAAGAAAACATTCTCATCAGTGTACAGATTGTAACATAAGTAAAGATGAAGAACCATGTTTTTTTTCAAAAAATATGATGTTTATAGTACAAAATTGGGGCTAACACCCTCAATAAACATATACAACCGATCATACAAAATTCATGACATCTATATCTGTGGCACTGGATGAGTGTCATGATAGAAAACTACGATGTTTGTGAGACGACGAAAGAGTCGCACCCACGCTCAGGGCATGCCTACCACCTGCCGCTGCATAGCCTCCGACAGATCCTCCACCTGAACCATCAAAATACTTTGTGTTTAACGAGACAGGTTTCCCTGCATATTTTGAAGGGCTCTCTTTGATTCTCCTCCCATTGCCTCATCTCCCCGGTGCCTCCAACGATGTCATGGAAGTCTGTCTGACCATCATGGACCTACGTCTGCGTCACATAAAGGTCTAATTAGTACTTAACATCATACAAAAATATTTTTGTTTGCCTATACAAAAATACAAAAAAATGAAATATTTAAAAAACCTTTGACATACCTATGTCCCCGTAGGTGGTCCCTGGTGGTAATGGCATGTCAGAGTCCTCTCTGAAGTCGATCCCTGCATAAGGGTAGTCATCTAGAGCTATGAACTGCTGTATCCACCAGTAGAATAAGTCACTATTTTAGGGTGTGGGCACCCTACCTCCCCCCATTCATCTCATCACCTCGGTCCACCGTGCCATGGCTGGATCAAGAGGTCCACATGGAATGATCTCAACTCTAGGTCCCAAACCTAGAACCCGCTCAAAGAGAAAGATACAGAAGATAGAAGTGAACCTGAAGTTACTCTTACCACCATGTTTGCATTCTATCAAATTGCTCTTCATGTTAGCCAATAGTGAGGTGCACCAGTTGTACACCGTGGGTCTCAAGCACTCTACTAAGTAGAACATAAGCGACCTCGATGCCTGGTGCAATGAAGTTGATCCTGTGATCCATGTCAAAACGAGGACGAAAAACTTGAGGCTTATATTGTTTATCGCTCGGATGGGGAGTTGACTCCCGACCTTCTCGGTCCCTGCAATGCAATGAGCATCTATGTATTCCTCTATTTTCATACCGCTTCCATCTCCCCGGGCTTTGAGGTTGACCACCTCACCTCGACACGACAACCCCGTTAAGAAATAAATGTCCTCAAATTCAATCCTTAATGGTTGCCCATCAAGGTTGAAGATCTCACTATCTGGATCCCAATAATCCATGAGCAACTGTAGCAATCTCACTTGGGCCCTCATCCCTTTGAGAGCCCAAAAATTATACAATCCGCATATTTTCAAGGCCATTTGTGTTGGTTGTGGAGCCTGATTATCTTCCTGATTCAGAGGTCTTTTACTTTCATCCGTGTTTATACCCCATGAAGTATTTACACCCCAGAAGTATGT
>JASDQU010682463.1:1107-16979 GCA_032191745.1 Picea mariana | reverse complement strand
CATGCTATCAAATAAATTGAATCCTTAATCATGATGCAATTTCCATAACATTGCATACCTCAATATGGGTAAAGAAAGAAAAGAAGGTTGGAAGACCTATGGGTTAGCAATGCTCAACTTCAAGAAGAGAATGAGAACTTGAAGGATCATGTCCAAATTTTCAACCAGAGGATGACATAGATAGAGAAGCACTTGATACCTCTTCCAAATTGTGTCCATTTATAAAGAATAACTTTGAAGAATGTCTAGAATCCCTCACTATAGTCATGAAATATTGGGGTAAGAACAGAGTGTAGCTTGTACACCTTGGTAAGAAGGTCATCTAGATGGATAGTCAAAAATATTATAGGCTCACATAAATGATGAAACAATTGAAATAAGAGAAAAAAATAAAGAGAAGGCCTTGGAAAGGCTCCAAGAAATGTCCAAGAGCACCAAGAAGCAAGGAAACCTTCCATTTCCATTGCCCAAGCCATAATTATGATTGAGACCACCCTAGTAAGCTCACCTTCCATAGTCATTTCTCTAGAACATATTGGTGAGTTTGGAAATCATACTAGAGGCATTGGTTCCAATCTCCCAAGGAATATGGGATATGATGGAAAAGGGATAGGGAATATAATTCAAACAATCCTAAGCCCCATTTTATCTACACAAAGGGTTAATCATGAAGGCCTAGGATTCGATGGAAGAGTGGAAAAACCCATGACCATGAAGAGCACTTTGTGAAAGATAAAGACATGTCATATTTTACCTTCTCATCATAAGAGAGAGAAATAGTACATCAAGGTGGAAACCCTCTACCACCTCATCCTTCTTGTGGTGGATTGAATAAGGGAAATGCTGAGAAGATATTGAAGACTTATCCTACACCATCACTTAGAAGAAGTAATAAACCAATCAACTGGGGAAAGAAGAAGAAGAATATGAATATCTCTCCATCAAACAAGACATCCCTTGTTTGTAAMTGMTACAATAATAGTGGCCATATCATTGTGAGTTGTTGGTATGCATAGGAATGCCATTTTTGTGGGAAGAAAAGCCATCAAGTGGAATCTTGYTGGGAGAATCAATACACATGCCACATGATAGATATTTTTTAGAGGAGGAATAGAAAGAAGACTTCTCCAATCCAATAGAAAACTCAGAGGAGCATAGAGAGGTGGAGTATGTAAGGTAGTCCTTGTAGGACCAACATGAACTTTTTCCACTATTGCAAGTTGAGTGGAAATTCGGTAGTGAAGTGTTGGAGACTTCACCCAAAAAATTGCACAACCAAGAGGATAGTGTGGAAAGTGAAGCCTAATAAATATTGAGAGATTATTTCATATCTAATTCAATGATAAGAAGTTGTCCAAGGAGATATAGAAACACAAGAGGTCTACGTCATCATCAAAGAGGATAGTGGGTAGATGTGAACCACCAAGGCAACCCCATTCCATTTGTGACCTACAATATTCCAAAATAAGTTTTCCTTGCTGAATATGTTCTAGAGATTGATGCATGAGGGTCAATGACCTTAGAGGGAGGAATTATTGAGAACTCCAAGACATGATTGAAATCATGCATAAGAACCAGAGGGTTGCTTCCATTCTAGGAAGAAAATAATCCTGGCAAGAGAAGGTAGGCCACACTTCCTTTTGAAGGAATGATATGTGGTGGCATAACTTATTAGGGTCACATTGAACATAGATCAAATTTAAACTTAGTTTCATTGGCTTCCAAGATGGAATATCTCAAACACTGAAAGGGATATGGGAATTCATGTTGATTCTAGAGTTTGGATCTAGAGATTGCTCAAATCTGAAAGTCAATGAGCATAATTATTCATTGTGGGAACAAGTGAGCTAGAAGCAGAGCTAGATCCATATCCACGGGCCAAATCCAGTAGCCAAATCCATGAGACGGAGCTAAATCTAGAGTTAGAGTGTTTGCTAGGAGCCAAAGTTAGAGCCACATTCCAAAGAAGTAGATAGAAGGTGCATTGATCCAAATTGGKTTCCTTTAATATTTTGGAGACTATTGGTTTCAAATTTGAGAGTCAATGAGCATAATTATTCATTGTGGAGCAAGTGAGCTAGAAGGAGATCTAGATCCATATCCAGGGGCCAAATCCAGTAGCCAAATCCATGATACAGAGCCAAAGATAGAGTTAGAGTGTTTGCTAGGAGCCAACATTAGAGCCACGTTCCAAAGAAGTAGATAGAAGGTGCATTGATCCAAAGTTGTTTCCTTTAATATTTTGGAGACCCAAAATCCTCTCAATGGGGAGGTGTGATCTAAAATGGATCCAAACTAACAAATGGTTGTGATAATTAATACTTCTAAGAGGCAATTAAGCAATTCATGAAGGTTATAAAACATTGTAAAGTAATGTAAATGTAAAAGTTGAATAGGACAAAATGAGAACGTGAGAGGAAAAAAATGAATTGAAAAGGAAACAAATGAATAGGAGAGAAGGTTGAGGAATGGGAAGTGAAGGGACATGGATATTAGACTTCTCTTTGTAACATACCCCAGTCCAAATGAGGAACATTATGAGCGAAAAACACATTTAAAATAAGACTTTCTACTTAATAATTTCATGTAGCTTACCAACTACAAATCACACAAAGATTTAACCATTTGATTGATACCACCATTCTAAATTCATATACAACATAAATAAAACCATGAATGCAATTTTTCAAGGAAAAAAAAACCCAACATTCATCTAAACCATTTACACAACAAAATAAAAACAACAAAACACTTATTTGTTAATAATTGACCAACTGGTTGCATACGAAGGATTAACCACCCAACTATAGGTGTTGTTGTGATTTTATTTCAACAATAGGCCACTCCCGAGCTGAGGCTATGAGTCCAAAAGGAGATCCAACCTTCTTGTCTGGTCCACTCTTCACACATAACAACCCCAAAACCCAGGATATACTCCCACAACAGTTCCAATCCTCTAACTCTCTTCCCCACAACCTGCACAACTTAAGGAATGTACCTCCTTCACTTTTCACAGTCCCTTGGGTTGTACCATTAATTTACCAGGGATTCCACTGTAATTGGTTGGCCAATAATATCTTAGTTGGGGACTCCAGGAAATCTCAATTTCCCCAGGAGTGCTCACAACAACCTTCACAAGGCTCTTGAGTCATTTCCTCAACATGAAAATGAACTACAGGATTATAGCCCATTTTTATAGGCAAAAAGGTCACCTTTCCAACATAAACATAGCCTAACAATGGTTTCCTTTAAGCAGAACATGGTTGGTTCTCTTCACAACACTCAACTTCCCTCTTGCTACCCAAAAACTACATGTTAAAAACTATCTCTCTTCTACATACAAATTTCCTTTCTTCTCCCTTGCTTGCTTGATTCTCACTCTTCCCAAAGATGATTGTACTTCAACCCCATTCTCCCAATAACTCTGGGATGTGACTTCTCACACCCACCCTTTTACATGAGTTAATCATTGGCTTTGGGAACACTCAACAACAAATAGAAGGTTTATACACAATGATAATAAAATTCAGGATTGTGGGTTTGGATTAATACCCATGCATAATTCCCCTTTGGACCCCTATCTCTTGTGGAATCATAGCCCCCCCATTGTTTTCACCCCTATCGTATAACAACCAACGATTACTACTTTTGTTAATCATTTCATTGTACATAATACATAGTTTGTCCCTTGACCATTTTAATAAATATAGGTTCTATGACCCCTAAAACATATCGACTCACTAGCCTAATTAATATTTTCACCATTACATTATATTTGCACCTTCCCCTTTGTTTTTTCACCATCCTCAGTGCAAAACACCATACGGTGTACATACAATTACCATGCTAGGCTCTATGACATTTAGTCAACATATAGGCCCTTCGACCTAATATCACATAAACATTCTAGCCTAAATATAAATACATAGGCACTCTGGCACCAAATCCCATAAATACATAGGTTCTACGACCCCAAAACATAGATACGTAACCCACTGACATTATCCTATAGTGATCCCGATTTCCACTGGCTCTCTTCCTCTCGACCTTCCCAACCCAATGAATGTACCACCTTCAGTGCTCTTAGTTCATTAGGCTATAAAATTCTTTTATCATGGCTGAACCAAGGAATTTACCCCCTTCACCATCCCCAGTCCATTGGGTTGCACCATTTGTTTATCATGGTCGTCTCTCTGGCACATGTAACTAGGACTCTCACTACTGGTAACTCAAGGGAATCACTACTAGGAAAAATACCAGTAAATAACCAACAACAAATTTGTTTTTGGAATGCAATTCACATAGGAGTTCACTCTTCAATCTTGACAACCTGGTTCTTCAACAGTGAAACTCCCACACATGAGTTCACTCTTCAATCCTGACAACTTGGTTCTTCTACAATCTTGACAACTTGGTTCTTCTTTCTATACTCACCCTCTAGGCTTAGGCATCCCTTTCAATATACAATTCCTCATGCGATCCATCATTTTCCAAGGTGTTCTTGTGCAGATGAATGCCAAATTATTGTTAAACTTCCATTAGGAATATGTAGCCTATGGAAATCATCCATATTCATCCTATGCATATAGTCAATATGAGACAACATCATACAATTATCAATTTTCAAATCYRTTTTATTTAGGATTTTTTTTTTCCCAACCATGATTTTTTTGCTCCTTAAGTTTGGCTCTTACAACTRTAGATATTAATATTCCTTATGGGMTTACATCCTTGTCATATCTAAGACCATTCTTCATGCAATTTTTCAATTTTCACTCAGCCAAACAGATTGTTAGTAATCATGCACATTTACAATAGTTCATGAAATGATCTTAGAACTGTATCTTACCAACAATTCAATCATTTTCAGCCATTATTCRCATTAAAAATGTAATTCAACCATTAATCATATTATCTAGAATGAAACTATAATTAATTGTACATGCATTATCAACACACCAATATTTTCATAATGCAATCAAACTTTACCAATAACTAAAACCAATGTGCCAATACCCATGGCCACATCTACACAATACATCCTTGCATTGACTCTAAAATACCATGTATCCATGTCTTGTGTTCCACCGTGTGATTTAAAATTCTACCCAATGCCTTAACACATTATCCAAACTCTTCCCCATTTACCTGTTCGATCATTTGGATACCTTTCTCTTCAACCCATACACAACACTAGGAATATAATTCCCTTAGTGTTCTCTCGTGTTGGAAAAGAGGTTGCAGTCCAAACATCAGTTATACAGGGGAATACCATTACATAGTTGTATGGTGATATAGACCTTCCATATCCAACCACCACATGGCCTCACACATAACCATCTCTAATGGAATTCATTGCTACAACAAGATTATGTCTCCTGACTTGAATTGGTTATGATATCATAACCAATATAACATAATATGCAATTAAATTTGTATATAAATGCATTCTGACATCAATAAAATTTGTATTCTCAAAGCCCTCTGCCTTTATAAACCAATTCAAATATAAAAAATTGATTGAGGGAATTCTTGCCTCAATTCCCTTAATCATGATGCATCATAAACAACTGAATGCATACCTCCATGGTTGTTACTACATTAATTGATGTTGTCTGCTTAGTTGATATTTTGTAGAAGCTTGTAGGATTCCTTCACCAATCTCGAGATCAACATTCTTATCATCTTCATTAATTTTCACATGCATGGCTATCATATGTTGCAGCATCATCAACATATTCAACCATGCTATAAAAAATTTATTGGATACACAATCCATCATTAGTCTTATTAAAATATCACAACATCATCAATTCATGTATTATATCAATAGACTACTCTTAGTCTACACTCATGCCATATACATGTATAGGAATGTCCATATGCACAAAATTCCCATCAGTATGCACTAAGAAATTAATCTCATCATGTATATTTCATGTATATGAATTCTATCTTTCTTATATGCATTCATGCATCACTTCCATTAAACACTCCAATGCATATTTATTTCATCTTTATTTATTTATTTTGTTGTTGTATATGGTTGTCCTTGAATTCCTATAGAACTTTGTTTCCCTGTGCACTTCCATTTAGCTCAATAGTGCACCAATGATCCATACTATGATCCTTATAGCCAAGCCCCACTTGGCCATTATGCATTTCTAGCCACTAGATCCACTAGTGCTGCCATCTCATAGCTACTTCCTTTATGTAGAGAATCTTGTCCCAACATATTTTGGCTAAACTTTTCAATATTCATAGTATTGTAACATGAACTACTCCAGCTGAATATCAACACTAAAATCTAATTAACCAATACCCATTTATTTGACCAAACCAATCTTGAAATACCGTTCTCATTGATTGGCATTTCAACATCTTGAAATGTTTCTTTTATGTCATCTTTTCCAATCTCTTTTGTTATCCTTAGATTTTCCCAATTTTAAATGCCTTTCTTCACTTCATAGAGTGGTTAACAGTGAAGCATTGGTCGACCACTCAAGACCACTCTACCCCAAATGGAATGCTACAATCCTCCATTTGCACCTATACCTTGATTTCGTTACACACTCTGGTAATAGAGGCAACTTTGTTACTTTGGGTATGTTACCATGTTACACATGAAAATTCCTCACATCGACAGTGTCGTAAGTGTCACACTTTTATTGTCGCAAGTTTCGTAAGCGTCGCAAGTATCACATTTTTATTTTTTCAAGTGTCTAAAGTTTCGCATTCACTTTTCCTAAGTGTCKCATCTCAAATGACACCATAAAAACACTTTCTACAACCRCTAAAACATGTTAGAAGAAGAAGCCCCGTCATCTGACAACCGGGAAAAGTATTTTACCTAGGGAATTTCTCATCTTAGTGACATTTTGGAAGATCAACACCCCCCTRCCCATACATAGGGAGCACTAGCACTCCTTTTCCATMTTAAGGGGGCGCTACAACACTCTATTTTCCACTTTAAGGGAGCACTGAGTTGGTTGAGGGAATCTTGGAGGAAATCCCACTTTCCTCTAAAGACAACTATGGATGGATTGGGTTAGTTTGGCTCGAATATGACTCCAGGGATGCATCTAAGGAAGATATCACAACTAATGGAGCCATATCCTCAACCAATTCCAAATATACTCAAGGTAGTTGAGCTTCTCAAAKCCTATAAATGGAGGCATTTYGATGGTGAAAAGGAGGGGAAAATTGACAAAGCATTTTTATTTTGATTGTGGATATTTTGACCAAGGGTTGGACGAGGAGGACTTGGAGAGGCTGCTGCAACATCATATGAAGATTKTAAGTTTCCATTTTAAGTTTTCATTAATATACTTGGCCTATTTCCTTCAAGTATGTGTTTACATGTGCTTGTTTATGGTTGTCTTAATCTGCATAGATAAATTGATTTTGTCTAATCCATTAGAGTAGGAGATAGTCATTTGTTTCTTGTTCTCCATTGTAGGTACTGATTGAAGCTCATGGATTGGAACAACTTGGAAAAACTTCATAAATGAGGTACATCATACTTCCCCTCCTTCTCTCTTTTTCGATGGACAAAATGAATCTATAGGAATGGTAGTGTCCAAATGTAATTTTCTATCTTGGTAGAGAGGTCTGTAATCCAAGGGAAAGTTCATTTGTCCATAGGGGAATATTTCTGTAACAG
The DNA here is from genome assembly GCA_032191745.1 of Picea mariana. Lineage (NCBI taxonomy): Eukaryota > Viridiplantae > Streptophyta > Pinopsida > Pinales > Pinaceae > Picea > Picea mariana. Next base: position 9,316 of record JASDQU010682463.1, on the reverse strand, counting down.
AAATTGATGAATCTACCAGGGAATGCAATTTCATTTGTTCTTCCCTTGGTTAGTCTAATACTTTTTCCGATCCTTATATCCTACTTGCTAATTTGGTTTGAGGATTTCATCTTCCTTGTCTTTGCTAGCTGTCTTACAAAGCCTTTTACTGAAATTTTCTAAGTTATTGAGATTTTTGAGTCTTTCTCAAACTTTCTTCATAACTAGCATGCCCCTTCAGTTCAAACCAGGGTGTTGTTTCTTGATCAATGCTCCCCCAGAGCCTTTTAGGGAGTGCTTTAGCGCTCTGGTGTCTTGGTTACCAGAGTGTTGATTTCCTCTTTCTATGGAAAATTTCAAGTTTGTTTCTTGTTGGGTCTATTCTTTGGATCTTATTCTCTAAATCAGAGCTTCTTCTATCTGATCTTAACTTCTTTGATTATAAACTTGTTGTCCTTCATTCTTTTTATTCTTTATTGAGTTTGTATTTTCTTTATTGATTGCAAAATTGACCCTTTCTCTTTTAGATTTGGTTTCCTTTTTTTTTGCAACTCTTCTTGATTATCTGATTGATTAGATGAACTCATAGGAAAAATTATTGATCATAGGTCTATTGATTTCCTTGTCTTTGATCTCTTACTCAATTCTTGAAGACTATAAAGTATGACTTTTTGATTTCTTAGTGTTTTTGAATCCTTCATTGAACAGTTTGATATTTGTTTTTCTTTCGGTCTCTTGTTTACAATTGAGAGTATCTTTGTTTGTATGCTCTTTTGCTTTATATTCTTTTCAATCATCATAGTGAACTATTGCATTATTAGTGAAAGAACGAAGCATTAGACGAACATCATTCTTTGCATCTAAAATATAACAAAGAAGGATTTATATGCATTGGTTTTGGATATTGAAAAGTTTTTCTTTTTGATAATTTGGTAATTGTGTGAATTCTTGTTTGGGAAAATAGCATAAAGGTTTTTGCATTTATTTTGAGTGTTTTTTAGTGATGGAAGGAAAAATAAAATATTCTCCCTTCCATAACTAGAAGTTCTTTGAAAACAATTTTTTCATATCATTCTTTTTACCTTCTTGTGGAGTCGAGTCTCAAAACATCATCAGCTTCACTATCATTCACCCTTGAGTAACAAACAACCATGACAATAAGCGCTAATTAAAATTGAACTAGAAACTTTTCTTTTTATATATTTACACCAACAATAGACTAGGAATAGAGCTTTGGAATAGGCTGTGAGGATAACTCTCCAAAGCATTCAAGACAAACACAGAATCTTGTGATAGGGAGAGTAAATCCAACCTTCGTATAAACATAGTTGGGGTCCCCCTCTCACATAGGGTTTAAACACGATGTCGCATGCGAGAGACCAACAAAGATTATCCTTCCTAGGCTTAACCATTCGTAGAGGAGCGATCGTATATTGGGGGTTATTCTTGAGAATCAATGTTTTCATTTGGTCTCGGAGCTTCATGAATTCTGAATTCGTTCAGGGTCTTCAAGAGTTTACTGATCCATTTTTCTTCAGTTCCCTTGAAGAATTTCGGACTTGATATCCTGCCCATACGTTCGGACCCAACTATCGAATATACCCTCCCAGATACTGACAGTGAGTTGGTAACCTTAGTGGCCATAATATTTAGGGTATTTACACGAGGTGACGATGAAGGGAAGTCTTTGTTGTACCTGGATCAGACATTGGTCAAACTCACTTGGGCTCCTTGGAGGGTAACCTGCACGTAAAACATTGAGGGAACTTGCACCAAGGAATAAGTATGTTAAGCAGGATGCCAATGTAACTAATCCACCATCTCAATCCTATCCCCTTTTCACTTTGTTCATGCGATGCTGGATTTCATCACCAACTAGTATGTTCATTGGGAGAAGTTATTGTTTTTCTTGTTGGTTTTCTATATTTTTTAGCGAATGCTATTTGTTCACCCTAGATGTCCTTAAAATTGGTACCGTGGTTGATAAAGGTCTTCATAGACCATGTAGGATGCAAGTGTTTCCTCGGGAAATCTACAAACCCATACCTCCTAACTCATCTGAAGGCACTTACCGTGAAGAGGTTGAAAATTATTCGGATGTTGGGAGTGCTACTACTCCTTTGATAAAAAATCCTGAGGGAGCTATAGTATTAGTTCAGGATGGTCCTACCCCTCCTGCAAACCTATCTTTAACAAACCCTCACGATCCACTCCTTCTCCGAGTAGACTCCTCAGGAAACATTGTAGTTGAAGATTATCCTAGGATACCATCAAGGCCATACGATCAACTTGACATGGAACTTGAACAAACTAATCCAAATGAAGAATATACTACCCCTGTCTACTCTACTAAAATGGTAGATCCACATCAAACTCATGTTCATACTATATGGAGAACTCTATCAGGTCGTGATCTTTATGAAAAATTTAATTTTAACCGACCACTCTTTAACCCTCCACATACATCTTTCACCACCAGTGGGGATGGAAGACCATCGAGTCAGTACACTGAACATCCTTCTGGAAAAAAAACCAATACTGCTACCACTTCAGGACAAATAATGAGTGAAACATGATTTGTATTACCTAGTCATTTGAAAAGTACCATGACGGTTACACGTACAATCCATCTTCAAGTGACATCCTCATACATGCCAAAAAATCCCATTGGGACACCTTCACATAATAGAATGAAAAACCCTGTCATACAACAAAACTCAACTACTGGACAAGTCCATATTGGGGGAAAATCCTGCGTTAGTAGAAAAATTCCTCCTGGGGTCCAACCCTGGGTCAGTGGACAAATTCCCACTAGGGGGAAACCCTCGTTCAATGGAAAAATATCGATTGGGGGGAAACCCTCGTTCAATGGATATATCCCGACTAGGGGGAAAGCCCCATTCACTGGAAAAATCCGAGTTGTTACCCAACCTATGGTAGGGGGACAATTTCANTTGAACAAACTAATCCAAATGAAGAATATACTACCCCTGTCTACTCTACTAAAATGGTAGATCCACATCAAACTCATGTTCATACTATATGGAGAACTCCATCAAGTCGTGATCTTTATGAAAAATTTAATTTTAACCGACCACTCTTTAACCCTCCACATACATCTTTCACCACCAGTGGGGATGGAAGACCATCGAGTTAGTACACTGAACATCCTTCTGGAAAAACAACCAATACTGCTACCACTTCAGGACAAATAATGAGTGAAACATGATTTGTATTACCTAGTCATTTGAAAAGTACCATGACGGTTACACGTACAATCCATCTTCAAGTGACATCCTCATACATGCCAAAAAATCCCATTGGGACACCTTCACATAATAGAATGAAAAACCTTGTCATACAACAAAACTCGACTACTGGACAAGTCCCTATTGGGGGAAAATCCTGCGTTAGTAGAAAAATTCCTCCTGGGGTCCAACCCTGGGTCAGTGGACAAATTCCCACTAGGGGGAAACCATCGTTCAATGGAAAAATATCGATTGGGGGGAAACCCTCGTTCAATGGATATATCCCGACTAGGGGGAAAGCCCCATTCACTGGAAAAATCCGAGTTGTTACCCAACCTATGGTAGGGGGAAAATTTCAAACTTCTTTTTTCAGAAACCTGCAACAATCCTAGGGACCATCCCAGGGAGGACCTTTTAATCAACCATATTAGGGAGGATATTCAAATCCCAACCCATATGGAGGATCTATAAATCCCAATCCTTATGGACTATATTATGGACAACCCTTCCTAGGTGTCTTGAATCCCACTTGGGGTCCTCAAGGCCAATCATCCTTTCCTCTGTAGGGTCAAATTAGTTACCCTCCTCAGAATCAACCTGGGTACCCTCCTCAAGATCAACCTATTTACCCTCCTTAGGGGAAACTTAGTTACCCACATCAAGGTCAAACTGGCTATCCTCCCCTGGGATACACTGGTTATCCTCCCTAGGGMCAAATGGGTTTTCCTTCACCTTTTACATAAATTTCTCAACAATTGAATCCCACTTTTCTTGTCAAAATCCACAACAACAACATATCGGAGGACCTTCTGGATACAACTATCCACCACAACCAGTTTACGGTCCTACTAGTGTTCCTATGCTTCACTAGTATCATCCTCAAGCTAATCGATAGTTACCTTTCTTATCTACTTTAGATCTACTAGATCTGTTGATATTAACAAACGATCCCATATTACACTCCCCTTTTTGGCCAGTAGTTCCAGCCAAATTACCATCTGTTATTCCAAAATTTGATGGGAAACCTCGAGAAGACCCAAATAACCACGTCAAGACATTTCATCCATGGTGTTCATCAAAATCACTAATGAATGACTTTATTCTTTTACGCCTTTTCCAGCGTACTCTTACGGTTTCAACGACAAAATGGTACATTGAGTTACAATACAAAACTTTTCAAGATTTCAATTTTCTTGCCATGGATTTCCTCACCCATTTCTAGTTGCCCATCAGATACGAAACCACATGAAACTCTTGACCTCCCTTCATTATACTAACTCCGTCCATATTTCTAATCATATTCATGAATGGAGACGACGACGACGGTTGATCAAATCCACCATTCCCGACTAGTTGTTGGCTAAATGGTTCATAAAATATCTATTACCTCCTATTTCTCATGATGTAGCAATGGGTGGTGTAGTTATAGAAGAGGAATACATCTCTCATGCCCAATATTTGGATCTGGTTTATTCCCAATTCGGTAATTTGTATGAATTGATCCCAAACGCTCCTCGCATATCAACCAATCCTTTGAAACCATCCTCCACCGCTCATTTGGATGGTGCTATCGGTGCCTTCAAAACCCATCCTGTCTCGCAATCGACTGACACAACCAATCATTCAATAACTGCCTCGCCTATAGTTCATAATCCTCTCTCATCAAATTATACCCCTACTAAAGTATTCGAAATGAATGTAGTTCAATCTGCTTCACCACCACAATTGGGTGGGAAGAAGAAAAATAAGAATAAACCGAAGAAAAATAATAATCAAACTGAAAATAAAAAAAACACAATCACAACCACCTGTTGTTGAAAAGAAACCACAACACACACCAAAATTTCCCTGTCTCATATGTGCTGAAGATCATTACACATGAGACTGTCCCCATTGGGAAGACGTATCTAAATTATTTAAAGGAAATTATCAACCTGTGGTTTTGACACATCCTTTTCCACAACAACACTCACTGGTTGCACAAAATCATACACCTCCATAAGGAGGCAACCCAGGTAATCCTCCTAATGAGGATGCTTCATCAAGTGCACACATTTATATGTTTAATGGTGTATATTTGACCACTCAAACTATGACGTATGACACACSCCTGGRTAAATCTAGTAAGGAAAKCATAACTAATGGAACTATGAATGATCCACCTTCCACTTCAATTACCCCTCCATATGGACCTCTCTAKATTGAGAAACCRAATTTTGACTCTATCTTACATCCACCCAAGAGTAAAATCAGAAATTTCGACCTTTAATACTAACTGTCATGCTGCACAAAACTACAACATTGTTGAAGATTTTGCCCAAGCACCTTGTGCCATGTCATCTCTCAAAGTTCTACAACACTTCCCTAGCCAATGTAGGACTCTCTTGGAATCCATCAGAGCTATAAATCCTGAGTCATCAAATAATATCACATTTAATATGAACAATTTTAAATCGTGACTCTCTCACCAACTTCGTTCCAAATTGATGTTGTTGTTCATAATCAACATATTCATCGCACGATATTGGATGAGGGAGCATCAACATGTGTCATGTCCTTAGCCCATTGGAAAGGCCTTAAATCACGTGGTCTTAATCAATCTCCAACCATGTTAAAAGCATTTGATGGAAGAAGTTTCTGACCTCATGGATTGTGTTAGCCATATTTCTTGCTAAGGGGTTGAATTGCAAAAGAGCGGGTCAAAACCCACTTATCCTAAGTTTTGGGCGCAAGCGCATCTGCATTAAATGTGAGTCACTTTTAGACGGCTGGATTTTGTGCGCCTAGATCGACGACGCACAGCAAATTCTGGACCCCCCTTTCCTTTCGATCTTTAAGCAGGGGGGGGGGTCCGGAATTAGGGGCGCACCTCTCCGACGGCTCAGATTAGCATGCCCGGATCAACGGCGATGAAAGCAATTCCAGACCCCCCCCACCTTTCTACCTTTAAACGGAGGGGGCGGATCCGGAATCGTGGATGCAGTTTTCCGACGGCCACGATCGAGGAGCCTGGATCAATGGCTCAAGCGCGGCCCTGACCTTCTCAGCTGCCTTGTCTTTAACCCGGGTGGGCCATATTTTTGTCATGACATCTCCCTGTCCACCTTTCCCTTGCCGCCATGCGTCACCATTCACCTCTCTCTCACATTTCCAGATGGCCTTTCCCTCATCTCATCATCCATTTATCACTCACCACGTATCCTTTTCCCTCCATGTCAGCCTTCCACTGCATTAAACTTGCCACGCCTATTCTCCCACCATCTCTGCGTATATCGCTAATGAATTATGTCATCCCCCTGCCACCTCTCTCACCTCTCATCGTTCTTTTCTTTGTCCTTGCAATTGGGGCCTCGTCATTCCATAGCTATACCTCACCTCCCGCGTTAGCCTCCATACCCATCCTTCAAACCCTTCAGTTATTCCAGGTGGCAGCGCGAGAAGTCTCCCATTTCCCAAAGTGCTGAGTTGGCCAGGTCGTCCTCAATTCCAAGAAGCAATTATTGAAGCGGTTGGTGGTGGTTAGACATCGTCTCCGCCATAATGGGAAGTCCTGCATTGAATTAAAGACACGTCGATTCGTCGAATAAACTGTTAAGGGATCGATTGCGTCTGCCATAATTTGCACGACCATTCAAAGATTGCAGCTCCGTGTTGTCAGAATCCATGCAGACGCAAAGCTTTCAATGCTACGTCTCGATTTTGTTGCTGTTGTTAGTTTGAGTATATAAAGGCGTTTTCCCCATTTTTGTATCTATCGATGGTTGAGCTTAGCTCCTAGTTGTAAACCTTTAATGAAGCACTGATACTCTGGTTAAGTATGAACTTTTGAGACTTCTTTCCTGATGAATGCCAGTTTCTTTTACATCTTTGTTCCATTGTGTTAGAATCTCTCAGAATTGGAGGATCCAGTCGAGCCATAGCTATTATAGGATGATGTTGGTAGGATCACTGTATTAGTTATGATGTTTCTAACCAGTTCTTGTGATTTTCCTATCGCTGAGTGACTTGGAATTGGAGGATCTAGTCGAGTCCTCCTCAGCTTCTTGAGACCTTGAATCCAAGAGGATCTTTCTCAGTGTCTTTCTTCTGCAAATAGCCGCAAGCCTGTTGCCTAAAGCTGTTTGTTCATTTTCCTCACTAAGTCTTCCACCTACTCACCCTTTTATCAACCCACTGGCTGAAGTTGGATCAAGACCTCCTTTGTCACCTTATGTACCAGACTCAGTCCCCGAGTTAGAGTGATATCTCCTTGATTTTTCCTCCATTTCATCACCCCTTTAAAACAAATCGTGACATTAAACTGATGGGCGTCGGACTCTGCTCCTGCAAGCAATCCAGGAGTGACTTCCGGCACCAACATTTCTGGCACCGTTGCCGGGGACGAAGTTGAATATTTTCCCCGGTATTGAACGATAAAGATCAACTGATTCTGAAGGTGCATAAGATATAAGAACTTGAAGATTGCTACTGTGCACCTGGTGACTCCACTGTGACGACTCCGCTGAGGAGAACCTACACTATCAACTGTGGCTTCGAGAGGCAGACACACGAGGTCCAACCCACACTTGCCTTTAGCTACACCAGAAGATGACGTGGAAGCAGTGCGCAGAAAGGGAAAGAGATCTGCAAAAGAAGTTTCCATCGATGAAACAGGTAATACACCCTCCCCTTCTGTGAAAACTCCATTTTCTTATTCGCAGCTTCCTAGTCGTCCTTTTTCCGAAGTCCCACGTTCTCTAAATTTCGGGAGTGTTCCTGCTGAGTTTTCCCCTCCTGGTCTGGGATCAGAAAGAGAAATCCTTGTCACTCCCTCCTCCCTAGAGGTCTTGCCTCATCACAAACCTCTAACGACTGAAGGTTTCACCACCCCTCCTTTTGTGGTTACCGCTGCACAGAGAGAAGCGTCCGCGCACTCAGGTCCCTTGGCTTTTTCTCTGTTTTCTCCATTGTCCCCTCCAAGAATATCTGTTTTGGAATCTCCC
>JASDQU010682462.1:6340-46193 GCA_032191745.1 Picea mariana | reverse complement strand
CTCTTTGTTGACAATACTTCTGCAATACAATTGGCCAAAAATCCTAAATTCCATGATCGAACCAAACATATAAACACCAAATATCATTTGATCCGACATCATGTTGAGGCCAAAACCATTCATCTCAATCATTGTTCCACTTCAGAGCAAATTGCGGACATCTTTACTAAATCTTTGGGTCGAGAGAAATTTGAAAATTTTCGCATGATGCTTGGGATGACAAATGTCCCTTCGGATTAAGGGGGGAATGTTAATTAATAACTAATCCAGCGGCAAATGTCCCTTCGGATTAAGGGGGGAATGTTAACTAATAACTAATCCGGCAGTTTGCGTTGCGGTTTAATTAAATCGGCAGTTTAACTATATGTAACCATATCCGCCCGTAACTGTCCATAAACTGTCCGCCTCCACCTATATGTAATGTATCTGCATCCGTTTTTGTGAATAAGAAAGATTGATCTGTTTCTCTACGTTCTGTGTTAACCGTGGAGTTTTATCTGGCCTGTTACATCTACAAGGTTTTAATATTTCCAATGGAAGCAGAGGGTGAGTGGTGATAGAAACCCTTATCCAAAGTATGCAGGGTTGAGATGAATTTAATGGAGATAATTCAAGGATGGAAAAAAGTCCTAGAATGCCATGAAAGCTATGGAAGTAGAAAGAATCGATTCTCTTCCAGTTTTTTTTTTTGAATTCAAAATTCTCTTACCTCTTTTTCTGAGAAGTTTGTCATAGTAGTCGTAAATATAATCTTTTTTTTTGAATTCAAAATTCTCTTACCTCTTTTTTTTGAGAAGTTTGTCATAGTAGTTGTAAAGATAATCTGCCGATTTTTTTTTTCGAATTTATGCATGGAAAGATTTCATAATTCTTATAAAAATTGTGATACCTGATGACCAGAGAGACTTGATTACACTGATAGTGGTATCCCATTGTCAATGAGATTCCATACTCCATTTGTTGTCTTGATAGGCTCCCATTGCATGCTCTTATCAATGAGATTCCATACTCCATTTGTTGTCTTGATAGGCTCCCATTGCATGCTCTTATTGCTTTATCTGACAAATTTCTTTGAATGTTCCAGTAGATAGAGTACTACTTTTTTGTATTAAAGGAACCTATGACATTCCAAACTGATTATTAGATTCATAAAAACTTAAGGAATTGTTGTAAATCCAATATTTCCATTAACCACTATGGTTCCTTATGCTAGTCGGATCCTCTCTTTGCTAGCATATCAAGTTATGCATTCCATTCACGTTTGATATGAAAAAAAAATGTCTATTGAGTTTTTATAGAGTTTCGAGAATTCTGAACATGATATGAAAAAAGGAATGTCTATTGAGTTTTTTAAGACTTTCGAGAATTCTGAACATGACTCGTGTAAGGAATTTCCCTGAATTTGTTCTTCCTTTTCCTAGATCTCGAATGATCAACATGGAATCTCCGCACACAAATAAGTTATGGTGACCCTATAAACACCTGCAAGGAGATCCCAAGCCTATGCTTCATTATTAGAGGAAGAACCCAGACCCCAAGAGTAGCTGAGTACATGTTTCCCTCTAGAGTTACAAATACCCCCAGCTCCATCCTTTGTTGGATTCTTCATTCTTGTTTCAACCATTCTTCTTATTTTTTGTCCAAATTTTGTTGTTTCATATATTCTAATAGGAGGGCACATGCTTTCTTGGCTACTTGTGTTGGGAGTTGAGATTCGTCATTGAATATTTCTTTGTTGCAGGTTATCCAAATGCTCCAACAAATATATTTTGGGAGGGCTTCCTAGAGCTTCAGGTTAATGTAATGAAATAAGTATGGAGTTACAAATTCTTCTCATACCTAGCTTGATAGTGGTATAGGAGTGGAGGTTAACTCCATTATTTCTCTTGGCATTCAGAAAACGCCTTCCTCTCTGTGCCTATCCCTTCTAGCACTTTGGTCAATTCTTGCGCTAGTGAGTCTATTCGAAACCCTAATCTTTTGCGAGTTGTATTCTAGTGGGTTCCACGTTCCACTAGGGTTATTCATCATTGCTTCATAGCCCGTAGTTTCTCTTCCAAGTACATTCTAGTCAATTCCACGTTCTACGAGGGTTCTTCCACATACTTAGTGATACCAACTTGTTGTCGAGACCATTGCACTAACCAATTTATCATCACACGAAACCCTTATTCAAGTGAATCTTCCTTGCTCAATCCACTCCAAGATTGGTATTTTATAGGGATTCCACTAACCAACTGATCATGGCATGAAACTCTAACTCTAGTGACTATTTATAGCTCACGTAGTGGCAGTTCTTATTTTCCTTGTGCGCAAGCTCATGTGTATGTTTTATTAGTCCCTGTTGTAGGCATAGAGGGATTATAGCCATCGATAAATCATTGACTTCATATTAGTTTGTCCTTTGACCATACATATTTCCATATTATTTATTGTTGGAACTAAGGAACTGAAAACATCGATTTTTATATTAAAAAAAATATCATATTTGTCATGATCTAATTGGACAAGGGATTGGAGGTCTTATTCTCGGCTTCGCTATTTCTAATGTTATATTTGTTGGCATATCCAAAGTATTTGATCATATATGGTCTTTTTGAATCATATATTTTATTATGCATTTGTCGAATGTAGATTAATGCTAGCATTACTCCAAATGTTTGGTTTAGCATGTTATGCTAGGTAAATTTATGGCAATGTTTGATATGGTGGCATATCCAAAGTTTGACCTTCCAATACATTCTCTGGTTTTCAGACTATTGTTACAAAAAAATACAATATTTTTTTGGGGATACGTCATAGATCTCCCACATTGCATTTTATTGTTACATGTTTAGAGAGCATTTCTGACAGACTTAAATGTTCACCTAACAGTCTTGGTAGCGTTGAATGCTTACTTAACATGCTTGTAACAATACATTTTTTTCCGTTTTTTAAATTTATATGTTTCAGCGGCATTGTTGGTTTACTGGTTCATGCTTGTTTTTTGCATCTTCACTGATTTCTTATTTGCATGTTGTTGTTGTTCTTGCTTGCCTGTTCATGTTGTTGCAGTTTGCATGTTTGGGTTTCTGCAATCGTGATTGGAACTGTGTCGGCCTCAAACTATATTTCATCGCTGGCAATGCTTTTTCCATGGATTATGTGTTACTATGGTTTCATAGTTATGATAGTAGGTTTTGTTGTGTGAGTGATATAGTTGTTCTCTTCCTTTTGTTTTTCTCTTGTAAACTGTGTTTCTCGCTCAGTTTAGCGGGTTGACGATTTTCCGAGTTTAGAAAATTTAAAACCATTTGTCACTCCCCTCCATCCCCGCTACCTTCCTCCCTTCCCAATAGACATTAATTATGCTTTCAAAAGTCAGAACTGACCCGACAGGTATGAAAAAACAGTCTTTAATAACTGAAAAGGTCGAGGACATCTCCCATTAAAATGAATAGACAGGCGAATATTATTGGATCTCGTAATTTCTTTTGCCTCCATTTTGAATTTGCAAAAATATTTTTTTTCTTTTTTTTCCTCTTTCCACTCTTTTAATTTTCTTAAAAGCTTCATCATTATCCACGAACGTCTCGCCCATAGAGGCCTTCACGTCATGTCCCTCTTTAATATTGTTCATATCTTAGATGTGAGATTTGAGAATCTGCTCGGATATGAGAATTTTAATACATGCTATTAGTCACTATTCAACGTACATATTAAAAAAGATTGGCATTAATAAGATAAAATATCATGAACATATGTTATTAAAACGAATTAACACAAAATCTACGGAAGATCATCCATCGTTTCTTTTAAATACTTATTGCCATTTCTCTCTATCATCAAAAAGTTGTTCTTTAGGGTGCCTTCGTTCTAATGTTCTTGGTCATGGACATGTAAGAAAACTTAGAGATGTGATTGAGGCCCAGATGAAATAAGAGAGACTGGTTTTATGTGACGCGAGCTTTGAGTAAAAAAAAAACTCTGTTATAGAAGAGAAATTCAGAGAGGAGGAAAAAAAAAGAACAAGTATGTTCTGGTTGGTGTTCTCCCTGTGTTCGATGCTTTGGTTGGATGAAAAGGATGCATTGAGATTTCTTTGTTGAACTTATTTGTTTTCTTGCTGGGGGTTGTAATGGATTTTCAGGTTGAAGTATATATCTTCTTCCAACAACACAGATTTGGCAAGTGTATCGAATTCTATAGATCCCACAAGATTTTGTCTTCCTCTGGGGTGGCGCATTTACAGTGGCTTGCATAATGGCCCATCATGTTCGTAAATGACACGAAATATTATTGCATTTGCGAATGAAACCAGAGATAGGTAACAAAAACTATATGGGTGGATAAAATTACATATTATCGCTACAAAATTTTATGATGTGATCTGCAACATTTGATACACTTGCCAAACATGTGGTGATGCATTCTGCAGCATTTGATGCACTTGCCAGATCTTTGATTCCCGAAGAAGTTATGTACCTCAACAGATTTGCATTTTTTAGATGGGTTGGATGTTTCTTCTAATTTACTGTAATAAATAAAAGAAGTTCAACATACAAATATTCAGGCAGGCTTTTCAACGAAATAGTTGATCGAATATAGGGAGAATACCAGTGACAACATACTTGAATTTTTTTCCCCTGCCATAGCTATGGTGACATAAAACGACTCCCTCCAATTTGAAATCAGCCTGCATCACATTTCTATGTTGTCTCGGAGGTCAAGGGTTAGGAACATTACAAGGAAAGCACCTTGAACCCCAAGTTTTCGATGACAGAGTAAAATTACTACTTGACAAAGAATTGAATGTTGAATAACCAACGATTTCAAGCAGGCCATATTTGGAAGAGAGAAGGTGTTCAAAAAACTGGGATAGATGTAGTTGGCAACACCGATTAAGTAGAAAACCCGAAATTGATATTGAATTCATTTTTTACGAATAAGGGATTTGAACGTCAAGAAAACTATCAAGAAACTTCATCAATGTACATATTTTTATTGGTCAGTGGCATGCCAAATCCTAATCATTGTGGAAAATAGCCTCAGCTGTGTTTTGTAACCCATATTATTTGGATATAGAATAATTCTTCTTTATTTTTTAATAGTATTTTCCAATCTCTGGTATTTGTTTTAATTTTATTTTGTCCTTTATTCACCCGTGTCATTAAACATAGATGACAACCTTTTCTTATCTCAGATCCAACAACTTGTGATGCAACATCTCGCTTAAAAAGAAGATATTCAGATGTGGCCTAACTCAGTGCACCTTTTGTCTCTCTAAGAAGACAGAAATGACGAAGTTGAAGTTTTGGATCAAGGCATGACCAGTTACCAGTCAACCAAAGACATGAGTGAAATGATCAGTCTTTTACACTACTCAGCACTTACTGGAACGATTGAAGATTACATGTGGATAATCGATAGCGGAGCTTCTAGGCACATGACGAGAGACCAAGACAGACTCTCAAATCTAAATGAGAAGAAGACCTCGTACAAGGTAGAGCTTGGAGACAGAACCACTTATCCCCTGGAAGGATTGGGACAAGCCTCCATCAAAATCAAAGAAGGTAACTATGTTCACTTAAGCAATGTTTTATATATACCTAGTTTAGAAAAGAATCTTGTATCGATATCTTTCCTAGAAGACAAGGGAAATAGAATATCTTTTGTGGATGGAAAAGTGTTATCATGGCATAGAGACTCCAACATAGATAATGCTAGGGTTATTGGAAGTCGTGAAGGAAATCTATATAGACTACTAGAAAAAAATTAAGAAGCCCGTGTAGATAATGAAGTCAACCCGAATGAGCTTTGGCACAGAAGGTATGCTCACATTAGCTATCAAGCATTACCCTTTCTCAAAAGGATGGTTGAGGGAATACCAGAGTTGCAGTCTAGACATGAAGGAATCTACAAAGGATGTGCTCTTGGGAAGAATATCAAGAAACCATTCCCAAGCAGCAACAACAGATCTAAGAAGATTCTAGATTTGATACACTCAGATGTTTGCGGTTTGATGCCAGTAAAATATCTTGGAGGAACTTCTTACTATGTAATCTTCATAGATGAATATTCAAGAAAGACTTGGTTATATCTACTCAAGACAAAAGATGAAGTATTCAACAAGTTTCAAGAGTTCAAAGAAGAAATAGAAAATCTCACGAATAAGAAGATCAAGACGCTAAGAACCGATAATGGTGGAGAATACACATCAAAGGAATTCGTTGCATTTTGTAAATCAACAGGAAGGAGGGAGCTGAATGTTCCTCATAATCCTCAACAAAATCTTGTAGAAGAAAGAAATAAAAGATCCATTGAAGAAACTGTAAAAGCCTTACTAAATGATCAAGGTCTATCTATGTTCTTATGGGGAGAAGCAACAATGACAACAATATATGTGTAGAAAAAAACTCCTCATCGTATATTGAAGGACATGACATAAGAAGAATCTTTCTCAGGTAAGAAACCTAATGTGGAAAACCTAAGAATATTTGGATGTCCTGTTTACTCTCACTTTCCCAAGGACAAGAGGAATAAACTATAACCTTCATGAAAGAAAAGGATATTGGTGGGATACAATGATTCATCCAAAGCTTATATAATATATATTCCAGAGCAACACAAGATTGAAGTTAGCAGAGACGTAACATTCAATGAGAATATGGCCTTCAAGAAATCCCTAGAATAAACTATAGAATAAGAATAGATTGAAGAACTTAACAAAGAAAGCATAGAAAACGAAAATGACGAAAAGGAACTACATGATCATCCTATGGAGCCATGTGAAAACATTGATTCTGATATCATACCTAAGACCAAGAAAAGACCATCTTGGCTTGAAGCTACCTTACAAAACACAGAAAGACTCAAGGTTCCAGAAGGAACATTCATAAAGAGAAAAAGACCTAAAAGATTCTCAAGTTATGAAGCATACATGACAAAGCTTCTAGATGAAGAACCCACCACATTTGAAGAAGCAGTTCAAAAGGGACAATAGAAAGAAGCTATGATGGAAGAGCATCAATCCATTATGAAAAATGAGGTATGGGAAATCGTACCAAGACCTAAAGAAAAATCGGTGGTAACTTCNTGTCGCTTCCATGGGATGGAACTTACATCAGATGGATGTAAAGACAACTTTCCTGAATGGAGCTATTGAAGAAGAAGTATACATTGAACAACCTCAAGGGCTTGAGGTACATTTCAGAGACACTCATGTTTTCATATTAAATAAAGCTCTATATGGAATCAAGCAAGCTCCAAGGGCTTGGTATGCTAGAATGGAAAACTATCTAATGAGACTTGGTTTCTCCAAGAGTCATGCAGATCCAAACCTTTATTATAAAGTCAGGGACAATGCACCTATAATTCTAGTACTATATGTTAACGATCTATTCATAATAGGTGAAGAGTCTCTCATCATTCAGTGCAAGAAGGAACTAGCTTCTGAATTTGATATGAGATATCTAAGTCTCATGCATTATTACTTGGGACTAGAAGTATGGTAGAAGCATGGTGAAGTATTCCTTGGACAAGGAAAGTACGCAATAAAGATCCTTCAGAAGTTTGGAATGATGGAATGTAAGTCCATGGACACTCCTATGAATGCGGATATAAGAAAACTAAAAGATCCAGATTGTGATCTAGTAGATCCATCTCTATATCAACAACTAAATGGGTCATTGACGTATTTGGTAAATACTCGACCAGAAATTTTCTTTGCCATGAATACACTAACCCAGTTCCAGGTGGAACCGAGACATGAGCATTGGATAGTTGCAAATCATGTATTAAGATATATTCATGGAACAATAAACTATGGTTTGAGATATACCGCATCCAACAATATACAGCTTCATGGATTCGCAGACTCAAATTGGGCAGGAAGTTCAAAAGACAAAAAGAGCACTTCAGGCATGTGTTTCAGCTTGGGCTCTGCTATGATATCTTGGGGAAGCAAGAAACAAAAGTCTATTGCACTCAGCATAGCAGAAGAAGAGTATATGGTAGCATGCACATAAGAAATATGGTTAAGGAAGTTAATCTCCGATTTATTTGATTAGATTCCAGAATCGACCATAATATATTGTGATAATCAGAGTTGTATAAGATTATCAAAATATCCCGTGTTTCATGAAAGGTCAAAACACATTAAGATCAAATACTAATTTATTCGAGTTAAACTCCAGGAAGGAGCGTTAAATCTCGAGTATATCCCCATTGATGAGAAAACAACATATATCCTGACAAAACCTCTATCCAGAATAAAGTGTGCATATTTTAGAGAGAATATGGGGATCGTGGAAATAAATCCCTTAGTTGAAAGGGAAGAAATGACTCTCCAGGTTGGGAGGGAGTACTGAAAATATTATTGAAAACATTTATTTTGTGATTGAAAAATAGTCCAGCTCAGATAGATTCTTTCCTATTCGGAAAGTGGATTGAGATTTCTGATTGACAGTGATTTCCCTTTGTGGTTAACATGGGAAATGGTCCATTTGCTGATGTATCATAGACAACGACTTCCCATTGTGGTTGACATGGGGAGTGGTCTAGGGAAGTCTCTATTCTTGAGGGTTACTCAAGAAGATTGGCCTGCCTCACTGGACAATGATTTCTCATTGTGGTTAACATGAGGAATGGTTCGTTTTGGAGGTTGATATAGGACAGTCATTTAATCTTGTGGTTAACGGAGGAAATGGTTTGGACAGTCATTCCTTAGGGTTTATACATTCTCTCGAGGGTGCACGTTGATTAGTGTAGGAAGAATGGCGCAGGGTGGGGAATGGTCCAGGCTCAGCAAATTAGGTATAGACATTCCTTAGGGTTTATACATTCTCTCTAGGGTGCACTTTGATTAGTGTAGGAGGAATGGCCCAAGGTGAGGAATGGTCCAAGATCAGAAATTAGAAACAATAATTCTTCCTTGTTTGAGAAGAATAGGGCAGATAGCCCATTGTTGATGTTCTATACTGAGGGCATATATTCTTTCAGATCTCACAAATGTGAGTGAAAGATTGGCCCAAATGGTTCAATTTATTTTAACAATATTTTCTATGCAGGTTGTCATCAGATGATTGTTATGGAGACTGCATGTCTCCAGATAGTAGAGATATACTACTGTGGTGGATATGTTCCACTGTTTGTGACTATGTGTCACAATTTGAGTAGTTGTGTACTACCATGGATAGACACAGTTGTGTTCTATCAATTGATATTGTACCAGTTGTCATAGGAGATTATCCAGTTGGATAATCTGTTTGTGCTCAAGACCATACCTCCCTAGCTAGGAGGGAGTGTGGATATTAAGGTATCTTCAGGAGGTATGAACCTCTATTGTGACCTTTGACAAGATTAGAATGTTTCGGAAGGAAGCGAAGAAATGAAGGAAACCCTAGACAAGATGTAGACTGCAAAAATATAATTAATATGAATTAATTAGTACCTAAAAGGAGAAGTCAGCCCCAGTAAGTTTGCCAAAACCACTATAAATACAGGGCACCAGTCTCTCATTTGACACACTTCTCAATAGTTATAGAGAGCCAGTTCTACACATTGGAGTTGCAGTCTTGTGCACAAATCCTGGGGAAGGTACTACGCCATCTTTTGGGTAGGACTGTCTGAGCAGCTTGGTTACTTCTTGATTGGTGCATTAGCCTCTCTTGGCTATTGGATTGCTACCAGGATTCTTTTCTCTGTCAAGGTCAAGGTGCTTGGAGGGTGGCTTCAGCCTATGGTTGGGTGACAAGGGTATTGTCAATGGTAAAACGAGCACAATATTTCATATTCTAACATATAGAACTATTCTAGATTATGCATGTTGGAAACAAACCAAACTAGCAAACAAAAACACACTTTGGTTGTCTTTCACAGAGAGGCTATGTACTCCATTAGGGCACATGCAAGTATGAGATGGATTTCTTTTGACAGATCAACTCTTCTATCTGACCCAAGAAGCTAATCATACAATCACACTCTGAAAAGGGAATCACACATGAATCATCAAGACATAGCATGGGCAGTTCAATAATCAAACACTGGGTATGTTGTGGTTCACAATATTCTATTGTGAACTTCACTAGTTCTTTTCCAAATACATTTGACTACTGCTGTCAACATACATGTCCATTAGAAAAAAACGAAATTCATAAGAATAGAAGAAGAACATATGCAAAATAGAGTAAGTAAAGATCTCTAAGAAATCATATAATCGAAATTCTAGACTGAACTATACCGCTATCATCTGAAAGAGTCAAGATTCAGCTAATCTCATGATTATGCTACTGAAATCAAATGGTAACAATAATCTACAAAGATGATGACCTTCATTGGTCGGTGGGCCCTTGTCGCTTCAACAGGTCAGTGACTGGAGTCTACAGTAAGTTTTCTTTCAATCCACACATCACTCTTACTCAAATCTCAAAACATAGAATTAAACTATGCTAACAACTCAACTCACATTCATTCATAAACGATCAAGACATGGAAATAAATGTCATTCTTCTATTAAAATTCGACTCAGAATATGTTCTACAATATGTAACGCTGCTTCACACGCTATGTTATGCTATCTCTCTACTACTTCCACCATCCTTTCCATGACTATTTAAACAGTCTTAGTCGTGAAACACAAGGAGGTGAAATCTTTAGCAGATCAGTCAATTGTCAAATTTATATATTCGGTTACATATTTTAAACTTCATCCTCATAACACAAAGTGTATGAGGATGCAACAATAAAAAAACTAACTTAACATAGCCTTGCTAGAGCTTTGATGATTCAACAAACAATTATCTTGGGCATGATCTGGAGCTAAACTTGGTATATTCTACTTCCTTTATTGGTACCGGATCATGACAGGTGAGATTCGGTATATGGTACCGGATCCAAACATCACGCAAGTGGTTGGTACCAGACTAGAACAATCTGCATCTGTTGGTACCGGATCGCAATAGTGAATGGTTCGGTATCTAATTTGAATGGAAGGTGCACTTGGTACCAGATTTGGACAGTGGCAATCTGGCGCATAAGTACCGGATGGCTGAGCTGATACAGAAATGTCGAACTTATCTAGAAGTCAAAGGTTACATGTGGCAATTTAAAACATTAGTACATTAAATATTTAGTCTCCTAGTTCAATAAACCACAAAAATGCATGAATTCAATTATACTTTACCTTATCACCTTATCAATGGCTAATGGTAGTGTTCTTTGTCATTTATCCAATCTTAGGTAGGCCAAAAAGGTATAAATGAGGAGTATAATAGGGTAGTGGGGATGTCAATTTAGAGGCTCAACATTCCCCCATGCCAAAATCATTGCATGTCCTCATGCAACTAAAACAAACTCAAAAATTTTCAAAATTTGAGACTCCATTCTTTTACTTCTGTGGATCAATGATGTTGATAGCTGAGACTTCTGCTTTCAACTCCCTTTTTATGACCCTAATGTATTGTAAGAGTATTAGTAACTTATTGATCTTATTATAAGTCTCTTCATGTTCATCTTGAAGTTGTTGGCTGGTTGCCTTCAGTTGCTCATTTTCCTTTTTGATATACTTGTCCAGTAGTTGGTATTCCTTCACTTATTGTTTGAGTTCTTGGTTTTTCTTTTGCAGCTCCCCAATATTTTTCTTCATTTGTACTTTTGTTAAGGTCCTTATTTACCCCATTGTTTCTGGATGGATGTATTCTCTTTCCTCCACTTCCTCCCTCATCCCACAAAAAGTGATAGTAACTTGCTCCTCAGTTAAACTAGGGATGTCATCCTGGACTGGTAAGTCTAGGGAAGGAGAGGTAGGATCTATTGGATCTTCATGTGTAAGAGGGATGAAAAATGATTTACATTTATTTTCCATCCTCCTTGTGGTTCTTTTATAAGGGGGTGGTGGATCAGAAGTGCCAACAAGTTTCCTTTTTCTCTTCCCTATATGTGGAATGGTTACAGGAGGTTTCTCTATGGACTGTTCATCTTTTTTTTTCTGAGCTATTCTTATCTTTCCTCACAGTTTTTGTCTTATGACCCTTCTCCTCAAGTGCTATTGTTGAGATATCCTCCACCAACTTGGATTTACCTTTTGATTCTTGACTTTTAAAAATCTTATCGACTGTGGAAGAGGGCCCTACTTGTTTGCTAGCTTTATCCTTTTGGCTCACTGTTCTGGACGATGATGGAGTTACCTTATATTTATTTCCCTTTTTCTCTTTAGGTTCCTTATATTTATCTGGAGTACGCTGGGCTTCCTCTACAAGTTTTTTTTCTGTGGGAAGGTGTTGAGTGATGAGGGTTTTCATGCTAAACCCTTGCTTCTTGATCTCATGTATAACTAACATCTTAATAAGACCTTGATGATAAATGATAGTCTTATCAGTTTTAGATATGGATTTGACACCTCTTTCCATATTGTTCAGACTCATCCATAAAAAATATGGGAAATCAATTTCAAGACCTCCTTCAAAGTGCAAAAAAAGCCTAAGATGATATAGGAAGGTTACAACATACCTACCCTCACAAGTGAGGAATCATTGTAGACTAGCAAGCATAGGATGATATTCTTCCTTGATATAGTTTCTAGAAATCCCCTTCTTCCAATCATGGTGTTGATGGTCTTCCTTCATAAATCTTTGGCATATTTCCTTATTGATTCCTACTCCTTTGAAATACTTGGCTCCTCTGCAAGGTAGTCTCATGGCTTCCCTTAAAGTTTTTTCATTAATTGTTAGTTGCAGATTGCTTATGTGCACAATCTCTCCATCGTAACCCTGAATAAATGCGTGAGATACCTTCTCATGACAGCCTATTAATTTCTCCAAAAATGGCATTCATCCCTCTCTAGCATACTTATCTCTACATAGTTGGAACTCCTCGGTCTCTCTATAAATTTGGAAGATCGGTTCATGTCTACTTACAACCATCTTTATAAACTGTGAGTAAAACAATCGAGCTGAAGCGCAAGGATTTAGTCAACTATGAGGGTAAGGGTTTGGTATTAGAGATCACAGAGAGGAGTAGGCTCAGAATTGGATAAAGGTTTGTAATGGCAGAAAAAAAAATATAGTGATGGCATCGATAATTCGAATGGTGAGTTTAAGTAAAGATGTCGCAAGAGAAAATTAAGACAAGATGAGGCTCATCTGGATGGATTTTCCACCCAGATAATCCATTTCATTTCTTCCCATTAGTGCAATGATGGGGACAGAACGTTGGGTGTTGAAGCATCATTATTGTTTGGGATAGGCGATTGGACTTCTAAGCGGTGAATTTGATGTTGAATCGTGGCTCATGGCACAAGATACGTTCATGATTGCTTAAGGATGAAGTACATCCTTGATTTAGGGTCGTGGCTCATCATTACTGTACATGCTCCATATTCACACTTTTGATGTGATTTTTCCCTCAATCCTTTTCAAGCGCTTATGTGATGAGAGGATTATTTAAGGTTAACCATATGGGTATGAGGGAAGTGAAAGTTAGGTGCATGGTTTTAACACTAAGGTCATAAGATCTAGTATACATTTCCATACCTATTGTAGTTTTATAATAAAAGGAAAATAAATAATATCATGTTACCTTTGATTTTATCATTATATAATCAATACCCATAGCATATGCGACCGCCTTTGTATTTGAATCTTGTAGATTGTCAGAGTTCATCTTTTTAGGCTGGAGTTTTCTGGAAGCTTGGCATTCAAATTTCCTGTACTTCATGAAACTTCTTTATTTTATTCTTGTCTTCTTTTGTGTCTGGTTCTATAGGATTGTAAGGTGAACATGCTAGTTTCTGAAAATGAGATGTGAGTCTGAAAAAGAGTCCTCAAAGATCTCTTTGACCCTCTCCCATGCCAAGGATGTTGCATATCCTTATGCAAGAAGTTTCAACACTCTGTATTACAATGGAAGAAAATTGATAAGAGAAAAGAAACCAAATCAAATTGCAAAAGTACATTTATCACCTAGCATATGATCACATGCCTAAAAAAAACTGAAATTGCCTTTCTTTTTGATGATTTATTGACAGGGGTAGCATTCAACAGTGAAAACATGGAGGTGTTTATATTTTTGTTTTTTGCTAGAAAAACAGATCCAACCTAACTTGCTTTAGATATTTACTATCATTAGATGTTATGGATAAATTTCACAATATAAGTAGATTAGACTCCCTAGTTAGGGCTCCACTCTTAAGAAGTTTCCTTCTTAGGTAATGTAGGCTTTAGATGTTAGACCAGTAAAGTTGACTTAGGGTAATTCTCAAATGGACATTTTCCTGTAGTAATTATCTTGTTTTTTAATATGGAGTTTGTATCTTATAAGTGTCAACAGTCGTTTTTTCTTGTAGTATTCATTTTTTAGATGAAAAAAGTGAATTTTTCAATCAGACAAGTGTAGATGAGACATTTCTCAACCAGAACCCACTGCCAGCAAGCCTGTTCAGTACTTTGGTGGGGTAGTTGTGATAATTAGTGAGAGACATCCCTTCCCCAGGCATAATGACCTATTTCCAAGAGACATGTTCAGTACCCTGATGAGTTTTCCTAGTCATACCATAGACCAATACCCGCTACCGGCAGACCTATTTAGTATCCCGATGGGTTAGTCTCTTAAACCCTTTTTCCATCAGAGGCTTCTTGTCCATAGTCACCTATTTCGGTTTTTATTAAAGAGTGTTTTTGCACGGTGATAGGGGAGGCTCGTCTGAAAACCTTTTTACAGGCTGGGATGGTATTGGGTTGGAAGGCATATTCTCTTATTTGAATGTCTATAAAGATTTGTCTAAAGGAAAAAAAAAACTTATGTATGCACATTATTTATTTAGAATGATCCAGATGTATAATTCTGTCTAAGTTTGTCCATAAGAGAATGACCTAAATTTACCTTAGGGTATTGATACATCCTCTTCCATAAAAAAATTCCTAGTGTGCCCATGACAGAGAGTGTTCATATACTCATATGTTACTCTTTAGTAAATATAATCCAATGAATACTATTGAAGTCTAGTTAGGGTGAGATAGTTACTTGTAGGCTAATATATTTTTTATCCCTTTAATCATGCTGAAATACTAGATAAAGGCAACCTCTATACTTTGAAGTAGATTAAGCTTGGTTCTTTTAACAATCATAGGTAAAGATTATGTCTTCTTTGTCAAGCAACAAAACCAAAAGAAATTAAAAATTATTCCTTTTAGCTAGCAATAGAACCAAAAGAAATTAAAAATTATCCTTTTAGCTAGCAACAGAACCAAAAGAAATTAAAATACTTCCCTTTAATCAACAACATAACCAAAATAAATTATTGCTTCATAAGGGTTGCCATTTGATGCTGCATTCGACTTCTTGGTTCAATATTAAGTGGTTACTGCATGGCTTCATACTTCAGAAGATTTTGAAATAGGCGTAGCATTCCTTGTCAATTACTTGATGTGTCCTGATAGTACCATATAAGGACAAACTTTTGGTACCGGATGAGCACAGGATTGTTGGTACCGAACCAGAACAAGATTTCTGGTACCGGATCAGCATTGTTGGTACCAGACCAGACAGAGTATTATTGATGCCTACCAACTGATGTTTAGAAAGTTCATGAAGGATCAAATAAATTATAGAAATCTACTTACAAAGATAAAATGTAAAACTAAAACAAAAGGAGGTAAGAATCCATTGTTACCTTCAGCTTATTAACAAAACACAATCCACACCTATGTACAAAGGTTTTTTTAAAAATTAAATCAATCAATCAATGTGGATCAGTAGGAAGGTTCCCTTCCTTACTGATCACCTACATATCTAAATTTTGTAGTACACGTATCAAAAATTCCTCTTTTGACAGAGGTTTGTTATAAATTCCCAACTGGTGACCATTCACAAGTAGTGGTGTTTGATGTTCGTCAATTGTCTTTATCCTGATTGAACCATTATCATAGACAATATCAATTTCATAAGGTCCCATCCAATGAGTAGTTAACTTACCTTTGAAATTCTTGAATTTGATGTCATACAATAGGGCCCAATCTCCTAGTTGAAAATTTCTCTTTTTAAGATACTTGTCATGCCATTTTGTTCTCTTCTCTTGAATGAGGGTGGTTCTTTGAAGTTCTTCCTTCCTGATTTCGTCCAGCTCATTAAGCTGCAAGAGTCTTTGTTGCTGGGCTTCATCTAATTTCATGCCAACTTGTACTGCAGTCCTTAAGGTTTTGATCTGGAATTCTATAGGGAGAAGCACCTTCTTCCCGTACACCAACTCGTAAGGTGTATGTCCTGTTGTATTCGTCCAGGGGATTCTATAAGCCCATAAGGATTCTAGTAATATGCCAGCCCAATCCTTGTGGTGTAGCTGTACTATTATAGTAAGAATGGACTCAGTGACTTTGTTGGTAGAATCTACTTGTCTCTTTGCCTGTGGATGATAGGGTGTAGATTTCCTGTGCTTGAGTTGGTACTGTTCTGTAATAGTTTTGACTAGATTATAGGTAAATTGAGTTCCCTGATCAGTCACAATTTTCCGAGGTACCCCAAATCTAGTAAAGATTTCATTGAAAAGGAAATCCACTACTGATTGTTCACTTGCAGCTGGTAAAGCTTCTGCTTCAACCCACATAATCACATAGTCAGTACATACAATTATATACTTTTTCTTTTTAGATGGAGGGTTAATGGGCCCTACAAAATCTAATGCTCATTTCTCAAAAGGATCAATGACTACTTGGGATTGAAGTGTCATTTGGTCTCATGCAGTAGCCTTACCCATTCGTTGGCATTCATCACAATTGGATACATAAGTTCTGGCATCTTTGAAAATATTAGGCCAATAATAAGCTCATTGCAAAACTTTATAAGTGGCCCTCTTGTCAGCAAAGTGTCCTCCACAAGGACCATCATGGAAGGCTTGCAAATTATCATGGATCTCATATTCCCTTACACATCTTCTAATTACCAAATCTAGTCTTGTTTCTGGAGACAATCATCCTGCCACGTGTAGTTTGCACTTAGCTGAATTACTTTCTGTTTTTCTCTAGGAGACAATTTCTGAGGCATCTTTCTTGTCACTAGATAGTTAGCTACATTTGCATACCAAGGAGTAAATGTAGAAATAGAAAACAAATTTTCATCAGGAAAGTTATCATCTACTGGTGTGTTATCTCCTAGATGAATCATTATAGATAAGAAATCAGCCACAAGATTATCCTTACCAGGTATATCAATAATGTTGATATTAAACTCTTGTAATAATAACAACCATCTTGTAACTCTAGTGTTTGTTACAGGTTTTTTCATTAATATTTTGATGGTGGAATGATCAGTGTGTACAAAAGATTGATATCATGTAATATAGTGTCTAAATTTATTGATAGCGTGGCCCACAACCAATAATTCTTTTTTTGTGACCATATAATTAACTTCTGCTGGAGACAGATTTTTACTGACAAAGTAAATAGCATAAGGCATTTGATTTTCCCTTTGTCTAAGAGCTACCTCAAGGGTTGTGTCTGAGGCATTGATACAGATATGAAAAGGAAGGGACCAATTTGGTCCTCTTAATACATGGGTAGTTGACAATTTATGTTTTAGAATCTCAAAATATACTTGGCATTCATCATCCCAATTAAATTTGGCTTCTTTAGATAATAACTTGAATAAAGGAGTAGGTAGGCTTGTAAAATTCAGAATGAAAATGTGTGACAACTTTGCAAAAGACCTCTGATATTAAATGAAATTTGTATCAGCCAAAAATAAACTTAAGACTTGCTCATTTGATTTTTCTTGCAATCCTCTTACTTGTTCAAGTGTTAACAAGGGTTTGATGCAATCTTCCTCTCCATAAGGGTTTTCTAACCGAACAAGTATCTCTTGTGCCGATTGGGCAGGAGGGAAGAGGAAAAGATTTTGGCTATGTGTGCCATTGGATATAGTCATCTCACCAGAATGACAACTGATATAGACATCTGTTGTGGCCAGCCAAGGACGACCAAGAACCGCAGGGTGTCTTGGTTTGGCGGATGATTTAGAATAGATTACTAGAAGGTCTACTGGATACTCCCAATAAGCTAGAGTGAGTGTGACATCATCTAGACTTCCTGCAAGGCTAATGACTGACTTATTTGCCAACTTTATCATGGTTTTTGTTGGTCTCAACTGGTTTATTTGGAGTTTTTTCATAGTGTCAAAAGGCATTACATTAATTGCTGCACCCAAATCAATCAGTGTATTTGGTAAGGGAATACCATTAATTTCAACAATGACTACTATGTTCCCAGGGTCATTATATTTGTATGGCATTTTAGAAATAAATTCAGATAATTGCCCCACCACCTGAACAAGGGGAGGTTCCTTCTTCTTCTTTCCTAGTTTCTTAAGGCAAAGATCCCTTATGATTTTGGCATATATGGGGATATCCTTAATGGATTGCAACAGAGGTATTTTTATACATACATTTAGTAACTCATCCTCTATGTCTTTGTGCAAGGGTGGGTCAGGTTTCTTCTCTAATAATATTTGAGGGTAGGGTGGAAGATTAACTTGTTGAGGTACTCCTACAAATTGAAAAGTGGTTGGAATAGGAGGGGAAGTCTCTTCTCCTACAAGGGTGGTTTGAGTGTTTCCTTCTTTGGAATGATTATTTTCTTCTTGAATTATTACCCCAGGATTTTATTGATTTACAACTTTCCCTGATCTTAGTTGAATTTCATAGGTGGGAAACTTTTGATTTTCTGCATTCTGCACAGGGTGGGTGGGTCGATTATTGGGGTTAGGGATTGGTTGGGAAGGGATTGTTGTTGTTCTCAGATGGTTGTGGGTAGCTTGGTTTTGTGGATGTTGATTGGAATTTATAGATACTTGTTGCTGCTGATTAGGGTTCAAGGGGACTGTAAATTGTTGTTGTATAAGAGGTAAATATTACATCTGCAGTGGGTTAAATCCAGGTAGTAATTGGGAAGTGTTTGCAGGATACTGTGGATATGTAGGGTAAGAGGGATTCCCATACACAATCCCCCTCCAACCTTGTTGCCAAGGTTGAGTTTGAGCTTGCTGAGGTGTCCATTGTAGATAAGGCATTGGAGGAGGACCCCATTGTTGCTGTTGATACTGTGCATCAGGGTCATAAAATGCATTGGGGTTTTCTACTCTCCAAGGTCTTCTAGAAGGGTATGGTTGTTCTTGTGAGACTCCTCCTTCCCTATACATGGCTTGTAGCTCAATCAAAGTTGGACACTCATATGTGGGGTGTTCTAGTGTACACATGCCACATATTTATATGAAATTTAATGGGCATTCTTTCTCTTCGTGTGTATTTCGACATCTAGGACAAATAATTGCTAAAACAGTCTCTTCTTCTTTTTTCTTTTTCAGTTTTAGAGTATCTAACTGGTTACTGATTGTGCTCAAGATGTCCATTTTAAAGTTCTATAATAAGTTTCCTAACTCAATTCTGGTGACAATCCCTGAGATTTGTCTTGTATTTCTGCTACAAAAATCTCTTGGTCCTTTGCCTGTTTTAGCTTTTCCTCTTGAGTATCTT
Source organism: Picea mariana (assembly GCA_032191745.1). Taxonomy (NCBI): domain Eukaryota; kingdom Viridiplantae; phylum Streptophyta; class Pinopsida; order Pinales; family Pinaceae; genus Picea; species Picea mariana. Next base: position 26,698 of record JASDQU010682462.1, on the reverse strand, counting down.
CTATAGTAATCTGCAATCTCTGAAAAAGGATTTTGGTGCACATCTCCTGAACTTAACAAGTTTAAAAATTCTATACAGTCATCTCTAATACCTTTTAAAAATACAGTTCTTACTACAGTTGGGTCTGTGGTGAATAATTTTTATTTCTGATAGTTGTATAAGAACCTTTCTAAGTAGTCTTCAGGGCTTTCATATTCTGTTTGCTGGATTTAAAAAATGTCATTTTTAGCATTATCCTTACAATAGTCTTGGTATTTTCGTAAAAATGTTTCTTTCATCTGATCCCAAGAGAGAATTGTATTTTCTCCTAATCTCATGAACCATCTTAAGGATGAATCCTTCATTGTGGCAGGAAAGAGATTAAGTTTTTGGGCATCGTCTGAGTAGTTATAGCTTCTACATAATATGTCAAACTTGAATAAAAATAATTATGGATCTTCAATTTTCATACCTCTAAAAGTGGGTAGCGATGATAGTGGGATGTTTTTCATGCTAATGTTTCTAGAAATATCCAAGATTGGAAAGCCAAAGGTCTCAGTCTCAATGGCTGCATTTCCTTCTTCTTCTACCATTTTGCTAGGTGTTCCTCCTCCACTGATAGATGGTTTAGAAACTGGATTTTGTTTGTCTCCTAAATGTTCATTTCCTTCAACTGATTCACGTTATGCCTGCCCCAATGTTGATTCTTCCGTTTTAGGTTCCTCTTCTGGAGCCTCACTAGATCCCCTTGAACTTCCTCCTAGTGGAATTTTTCCTACACCGGTGTCAATTGGATTAGGNTTGTTTTTGAATCTTTAGGGCTTACAAATATACCCTTATTATCTCTATATCTATGCATAAAATGGGAATTTGATTCTTAACTAAATTGAAATCCTAATTCTATCTAGAAGGTAGGAGGGAAACCTGGCTTTGAAGAACACCACTCTAGTGGTTGCGTGGCTCTTCACTCACATATTAAAATTTTTATCCTCCTCCCTCAAGAAGACTTTAAAATCATTCAAAAACTATGCAAACAATCTAAGCTAAAAATCACTTCCTACCGTTTGCCACTCCCCGACAACGACGCCAAAATGTTGTGCTAATTATATGTTTAGTATAATGCACTCATTAATTATCAATCCGGGATTCGTAATCAACAAAGTTACAAGAAACCAGTAAGAAAGGTAATTCTAATGTCATGAGTATATAAATATTCTAGATTATGCATGCTGGAAACAAAGCAAACTAGCAAACAAAAACACACTTTGGTTGTCTTTCACAGAGAGGCTATCTACTCCATTAGGGAACATGCAAGTATGATATGGAGTTATTTTGATAGATCAACTCTACTATCTGACCCATGAAGCTAATCATGCAATCACACTCTAAAAAGGGAATCACACATCAATCATCAAGATATAGCATGGGCAGTTCAATAATCAATATACTGGGTATGTTGTGGTTCACAATATTCTATTGTGAACTTCACTAGTTCTTTTCCAAATACATTTGACTACTGTTGTCAACATACATGTCCATTAAGAAAAACCAAATTCATAAGAAAAAAAACAGAACATATGCAAAATAGAGTAAGTAAATATCTCTAAGTAATCATATAATCAAAATCCTAGACTGAACTATACTACTATCATCTGAAAGAGTCAAGATTCAGCTAATCTCATGATTATGCTACTGAATTCAAATTCTAACACTAATCTACAAAGATGATGACCTTTGTTGGGCAGTGGGCCCTTGCCGCTTCAACAGGCTAGTGGTTGGAGTCTATAGTAAGTTTGCCTTCAATCCACACATCACTCTTACTCAAATCTCAAAACATAGAATTAAACTATGCTAACAACTCAACTCACATTCATTCATAAATGATCAAGTAATGGAAATAGATGACATACTTCTTTTAAAATTCAACTCATAATATGTTCTACAATATGTAACATTGCTTCACCTATTGTGTTATGCTATCTCTCTACTACTTCCACCATCCTTGCCATGACTATTTAAACAGTCTTAGTCGTGAAACAAAAGGAGGTGAAATCTTTAGTAGATCAGTCAATTGTCAAATTTATATATTCGGTTACATATTTTAAGCTTCATCCTCATAACACGAAGTGTATGAGGATGAAGCAATAAAAAAACTAACTTACATATCCTTGCTAAAGCTTTGATGACTCAACAAACATCCAACAATTGTCTTGGGCACGATCTAGAGCTAAACTTGGTGTATTCTGCTTCCTGTATTGGTACCAGATTGTGACAGGTGATATTTAGTAGATGGTATCGGACCCAAACAACATGCAAGTGGTTGGTACCATACTAGAATAGTCTGCGACCGTTGGTACCGGATCACGACAGTGAATGGTTCGGTATCGGATCTAAATGGAAGGTGCGTTTGGTACGGGATTCAAACAATGGAAATATGGTGCATAAGTACCGTGTGGTTGAGATAATATAGAAATTCCAGACTTATCTAGAGGTCAAAGGTTACACGTGGCAATTTAAAACATTAGTACATGAAATTTTAGTCTCCCAACTCAATTAACCATAAAAATGCATGAATTCAGTTATACTTTACCTTATGACCTTATCAATGGCTAATGGTAGTGTTCTTTGTCATCTATCCAAGCTTAGGTAGGCCAAAAAGGTATAAATGAGGAGTATAATAGGGTAGTGGGGATGTCAATTTAGAGGCTCAACACCACCTCTCACTCCTTAGTCCTTTTGCCCTTTTCTTCTTCTCGTGTATTATGCCGCTCTGGTTATATACTTAGACACCTTTCTATCATTGAGGGTTCCAGCATTCATGGGATGACATATATTTATCTCCATCTATATAATCAGACGACGAATCCGACCGACTCCTGTTGGTTTCCATACTTAGCCAATTTTATGAGCGCAGTTGTCGGGTTGGCGGTTTCGAACTCTACTTCTTGTTCCGTGATGTACATCTTGCACTAAAAAATTCTGTGATCTACAATTCTACTGCAAACTCCTCAAAATTGCAAGCTTCACTCTACCACAGTTCACAAATGTTTCAAGTATCTGTGGTTTTCTTCCATCCCAACTAAGTTCTTGTCCTTCCTAATATACATTGGTTTTGCTCTTACTAGTGACTCTTTCTAGTGGCAACTGCACACACTCATATGAAACAGTTCACATCCAGTCCTCCACAATACAGAAATTCACTACCATGTTCTGACATAGCCCCCTCTTCTGTGTTACAGACTATGCTTTCAAATGTTCTGAATGATACAATTTGACCATCGGGGCCTCACGGCTTCTGGGGAGACCTTGTGACCCCTTTTTGGATTCTCCTGTTCACGGGTTCACGAAATCTCCATTTCTTAGTCACTGTTTTCATTTGGTGGAGTTGAAATCTGTTGCTTCTTGTTCCATGATATACATATTGCACTCAAAAATTTTGTGATTTACAATTCCACCATGGACTCCTTGGTTATTTTTCCCTTTTCTTCTTTCCTTTTATTATCGCTTTGTGGTTATATACATAGCCACCTTTCTATGGTCGTGAGTTCCAACGTTGGCAGATTGACATATATTTATCTCCATCTATATAATCACAGGACGAATCTAATTGACTGTTGTTTCTCTCCATACTCAGCTAATTTTATGGCCATAGTTGTCGGCTTGGCGGTTTCAAAATCTGCTTCTTGTTGCATCGCATACATCTTTCACTCAAAACTTTTGTGATCTACAATTCCAGTACAAACTCATCGAACTTGCAAGCTTCACTCATCCACGACTCACAAATGTTTCAAAGTATCTCTCGCTGCCTTCCATCCACACTAACTTCCTGTCCTTCCTGATATACATTAGTTATGCTCTTACTAGTCATATACATATTTCCCTCTAGACTGTCCTACCATACCCTCTTCGTTGTTACGTGTATTGCACTAAAACATTTCCGAGACATACAATTTGTCCCTTGTGCCCTCACCTTCAACGGTTGTACCTTGTAACCCTGTTTGGAAGTTGTTTTTCCTGTGCCCGCGACCTCCATACTTTCTTACTACACAATTATAAACCTTTCATTCTAACATCTGACCATGTAGAAACTGTCAACATTTTCATTACTGTGCAAAATGCTCGAGGAGATATCCCATTATTATGCATTAAACCAAGATGTGCGGAGAGTTATTTTGTCCCTTCCGATTGTTCATCTCGAACACACATCCTCATGTTGGCCCGCTCAAGAAATCTACAATGCTTAATCATTCATTGAAATATCCACCATGTTCGCATTTCTATGTATGCGATTACTAGTGTATAATGTTAACAACACATCATGCAACAGCCGTCGAAATTGTCATTAATGAACGAAAGTCTCGAGGACATCTCCCATTCACACACTTTGGACCAAGATTTGCACAAGATTATATTATCCCTTCCAACTTTTCATTTCATTCATCATCTAGATCAAACAAATGTTCTTATAGAGTTATGGCAGCAGGTCAACAACAGTTTTGTGGAGATACAGTAAATATCTTCGAACATTAGAACCGGAACTTCCAGTGGTCCAGGGCATACTTTTACTATTCATCCCATTTCACCCAGAACAAAGTGATTTGGACCTATGGAATCACTCGTGCAGTCTGCGTCCCTGAGGTTTTTTTACTGTAAGGAGGTGGTCTCTTGGTGCACTGAAAGATATATTCCAGGCCAAATAATTATTCCACTGCACGACCATTCTCCTATTTCTTTATCACCTCAGGCCTTCCACGAGATGTTAAAATTGTCAGAGCCAACATTGACGTTCAGAGGACAAGACTGCAATCAGTTTCTAGAAAAACATAATAACGGTTTGGACATCTTAGCCAACTTCCTCGAAGACCCGAAAATTTTTCTTGAAGATATCACAAGGTTGCAGGTAAGTTTCTTCAGAAATCCATTTTGGGAAATTGCTTGGCTGTTTACAAGAATAATGGGACAGGCATCGACGATAAGCATTTCCCATATAATTATTTATATTTTATATTTCACATTCAAGGAACAATACATTTTCAATTGGGGGGAACTAATTTCCATTGAGCTCTGTTCCAAGTTGTCATGATTCAAAGAATCGAATAAATTTTATATGTCATCCTACTTGATTTTCACAATAGTGCATTGCTTCCCGTTTCCAAAACTTTCTCTTTCCAATAAAATAAATTGTGGATTCGACCTAGTAACATTCTGGTACAAGGCCCTATGGAGGCACAAGGCCTCCCATTGTTTTTATGAAGTTTTTAATGGATCTGCCTCGATTTTCAAAGATTTATTGTTAGGCAAGGATGCTCCATGGATGTCTCGCCAGACAACCAAGTTTTTGAACAGGAAGGGCACACTTGAACCAAAGGAAAATCACAGTGTCCTCATGGTCTTTGGTTCTAAGGAAAATCCTACTTTCCTTCCATGCCACATCACAGACAAGATGTTTGTTGCAGAAATAGCAAGGCAATACAATGTCTGGTTGCATTTTTTCCATGACAAGGAAAAAAAACAATGCATTCCTCTGCCTTGGAAAGTCCAAGACTTCGTGTGCAGAAACATCAACAAGATTGATGAGTTTGCCACCCATTTCAAGAAATTGAGCCTAGCATATGTTGAAATGCTAAAAGGATTTGACCCTAATGGGATATTTCGAGAACATTTACTGGAAGTTGGCTTTAACAACTCTTTTATCCACAAGCACCTGACCCAAGACAGGGATAGTGTGGACAATAATCCTTCTTCTGCCAATTGCGACGCAGATACATTTCAAAGCGTGATTGAATTGCATAGACAACATGGAAAAGTATCCGGAAAGAAAAGTACCCAGTCCCCCACCAACACTCCCAAGAGCATGACATCACGAAGAATCACTTCAATGGCCCACCCCAGTAAGAAAGCAACCCAAAAATCTTCGAACGGAGGAGGATATAAGAACCCTCCTTGCATAAAAATTGATAGTTCTCACAAACTTCCAATGACAAAGAAGAGAAGAAACAATGTAGGGTAGGTGGAGGAACCTGAAATTGAAAGTGAACAGTTGTAACTTAAAATTGAAACTAAGCACATGCACAAAATTGGGTCATCCATGGTGGAAATATCTGAAACCAAATTTTTTTACGAAGATGAATCCTTTGTATTCTAAAGAGTTTTTTGTGACAGTTAATCTAAAAGTATGCTCATTGAAAAGAGAGATGTAACAAACAGGAAAGGAAAATATCTCACAGATATTAACTTTAGGAAAATGCAGTCATCCCAAATCTCCTCATTTCACCATGTAACTGGTGAAATTCTTTGTGATTCCATTGGAGGAATTAAGGCCGAAAATGACAATCTGAAAGACTGCCTCAACGAATTTGAGCATGCTTTCATTGCAACTCCAGAATTTGTGAGTCCTTTGGAAAAAATCGTGCCTGCTACCACTGCAGCTAAGATGAAAGTATCCTCTACCCTCCTTGCATGATCTAGATCCCTTGTAGAGAATAACATCAAAAAAATAATGCAACTAGTTACTGAAGCTTGGGAAACATCGCAAAATTTAGTTTCCTTTGGAAATAAGGCAAATGGTTTCCTGGAACATTTGGAGGTGAATTTAAAAAATGACCAACATTTCTGTGAACATGTACTGACCCATTTTTCCAACTATGCCATCAACACATCGGAACTGAAAAAAAGACAAGAGAAACTCCCCTCCCCAAAGCCAGAAAAAAAGTAAAAGCATGCCGGCAAAAGAAAGTTAACAACCTGGATCTCATTGTCAAATCATGTAAACAAGTCATATCAGAAAAGGAAGATTTATTCACAATCCTGATCTAAATGGACTTAGCCGAACGTACCATCGAGGTTCAAGACCCAAACTTAATTCTCAAATCCTTGTCAATCACCAAAGAATCCTTCCAGGAATAAGTTGATATTTTAAAGGGGTTGTCTTTCAAAAAGTTTTACAGCATAGTTGAACATCATCTAGATGACCACGAGCGTTGGGTACTAGAGTATGCGGCACACAATGAATAAATTGAACAAAGTCTGCATAGTATTTCAATGGATCTAAGGAAGTTAGAAAACAACCTTTACGACATAGAAATCCAGGATGAAATCAACATGGCCCCCATGAAAATCTACATCGAAGAATGGTTCCAACAGAGAATGGACAAACTCATCCAGGAAGGGAAACAACCGATGGACAAGACTCCACTAACCATCGACAACAACAACAAAAACGCATCGGGGTCATAGTAAGTCTATACTGGCATCCTGTTTTCTTTATCAATCCACTTTAAGTCTATACTGTCATCTTGTTTTCTTTATCAATCCACTTATGACGTATTTAAATAAAAAACTATAACCAAAGACTCATAACTTTCAATTTCTTCATTTTAGGTCTTCCTCTCTATCGTCGCGCACTTCTTCTTTCAACATTCCTAATTCTTGTACTTATTTCTTTTTATGATCCGTGGGAGACCCAATCCCAGTCTATATGAAAAACACATTTAAATTTCCAGAAAGATGTAAAACACATTATTAATTTTTGACAAATTCCAAAGAAAAACAATTCGTGAATGCCTTTATTGTATACTAAATTTTGGCCTTCCAGAAACCTTTCTCATTTGTTTCAAAGAAAACTAATTTGGGTCTGCTACATTTCTTGTATCCTAATGTATGCTAATTTTTTTGTCTTGCACGACGTTGTTACTATTCTACTGTATGCTAACTTTTTGAGTGTCTAGGAACCTATACTTTGATAAATTTCAATTTTTATTCAGTCCAGAATCCTTTACTTTCAAGCAAACTAATTTAGAAATGCAAATTTTTTTGTCTTTTTCTCCACAAACCTATGTAATAGATGTTATTATATGTAACATACATTATTTATTTTTGATAAATTTATATAGTCCACAAGTCTTCTTGTCAATTTGTGTAGCGCAGAACTCTCGGTGTTATTTGTAGGCCATGGAACAACAGAGGCCCAATTTTGAGCCCGCCGGCCCGAGAACATGCGATCCAAAAAGTGGCTAAGTATGGAGGTCTACTACATTTTTTGTGTCCTATTGTATGCTTAATTTTTTGTCTTTCACGATGTTGTTACTATTATATTGTATGCTAACTTTTTGGCTATAACAAACATTATTACTATTCTCTTCTATGCTTTTAAATGTTGATGTAATTTCCAGAGATATGTAACAAACATTATTTATTTTTGCTAAATTTCTATAGTCTGCAAGTCCACTTGTCAATTTGTATATCGCGGAACTCTCGGTGCTATTTGTAGGCCATGGAATAACAGAGACCCAATTTTGAGCTCACTAGCCCAAGAAAACATGCTCCAAACACTAGCTAAGTATGGAGCTCTGCTACATTTTTTGTGTCCTATTGTATGCTAAAAATTTTTTCTTGCACGACGTTGTTACTATTCTATTGTATACTAACTTTTTGGGTTTCCATGATCCTATACTTTGATAAATTTTGATTTTTATTCTATCTAGAACCCTTTCTTTTAAAGCAAACTAGTTCGGGAATGCTAATTTTTTGTGTTTTTCTCCACAAACCTATGTAATAGACATTATGACTATTCTATTGTATGCTTTTAAATGTTTATGTAATTTCTAGAGATATGTACCAGACATTATTTTTTTTTTATAAGTTTCTATAGTCTGCAATTTTGCTTGTCAATTTGTATATCGCGAAACTCTCTGTGATATTTGTAGGCCACGGAACAACAAAGGCCCAATTTTGAGCCCGCCAGGCCGAGAACCCGCGATCCAAAAAATTGCTAAGTATGGAATAAGGACTCTGTGCATTCTCTATAAAATCTCATCCCCATACTTTATAAAATTACATATTTCGTATGTATAAAACTAAATATCTACTTTCTAAAATTTGATAAATTTCAATTTATTTTCTGTCCAGGATCCCTTGTTTTAAAGATAACTAATTCGGGAATGCTAATTTCTTTGTGTTTTTTTCCATGAACCTATGTAACAGACGTTACTATTATTTTTTTGTGCTTCTCTCCACGAGCGTATGTAAAACGTATGTAAAGAAAACTAATTTGATAGTGCTAAATTTTTTATGTCTAAGAAAAGCCTTTATTTTAAAGAAAACTAATTCGGGAATGCTAATTTTTTTGCGTCTTTATCCACGATTCTATGTAACAAACGTTATTACTATTATATGGTATGATTTTAAATGTTCATGTAATTTCCAAAGATATGTAACATACATTATTATTTTTTGATAAATTTCTATACTCCGCAACTTCGCTAGTCAATTTGTATATCTCGGAACCGTGGGTGCTATTTGTAGGGCACAGAACATCAGACGCCCAATTTTGAGCCCACCAGCCCGAGAACCCACGATCCAAAAACTGCCTAAGTATGGAATGAGGGCTCCGTGCATGCTCTATAAAATCTCATCCCCATACTTTATAAAAGTACATATTTCGAATGTATAAAAATAAATATCTACTTTATAAAATTACATATTTGGTATGTATAATTTATGCTGTCCAGGAACCTATAATTTAAAAAATTTCAATTTCTCTTCTGTCCAGGAGCCCTTCTTTTAAAGATAACTAATTCGGGGATGCGAATTTCTTTGTGTTTTTTTCCACGAACCTATGTAACAAATGTTACTACTATTGTCTTTCTCTCCATGAATGTATGTAAAACGTATGTAAAGAAAACTTATACAGGAATGCTAATTTTTTTGTGTCCATGAACCTTTTAAATTTTGATATTTTTTGATATATTCCAGGAAGAAATAATTCATAAATACTATGTTCTACATGAAAACCAAATGTATTTAAAATTTCTAGCTATGTGTCTATACTCGGTCGCATTTACTCCCATCGCAAACTGGCAGTGACTACGCTGCCATGCATCACTTGTTTCCTTCACAGATACACAACACCTTCAATCCAAATTTTCTACACTCACTCTACAACACATTCTTTCCATCGATATGGTCTATTGTATGCATGAAGTCACCCACATCGCCCCTTGACCGTATCAGGTCTGGTGAATAGGGTTGATACAAATTCAATATAGAATGTTGATATATTACATTTCGTTGTTGTCAGTGTGTGTACTGATCTTGATGTATTAACTTATGTCCATAAATTCTTGGATTATATTTTCTCACCATCCATGTTGTTGTTCGATATAAAATGTGTTAATGAGTTATGCACCTATTTATGCTATATTGAGTAGAAACATGAATATCACATAAATTACCAATGGAACAATATAATATAGAGAATAACACCCAAAAATGATACCTTTATTGAAATGTGAGCAATGTTCACTTGTCTCTTCTAGGGGAAAACCTCGAGTAAGCAGAGCATCTCTCTATTACAATAATTTGAAAGACAAAAACTTATCATGCCCTGGGCTCTTATTTATACTAAATATATCTACCAAAAGAACAATCTAGAGGAATATCTTTCTAGAAGGAAAAATTTCTATTAGTCTTCTTATATTTGATTTGTTCACCTTACTAACTAGGCCTTATTTACTAATATCGGCCTTTCTTACATGGAAAATATATTATTCTACCTACGTTAGGGGTTAGGGAGGTTATCTCTTTAACATATCCTCTCCTTTAAAAAAATCCTTGTCCTCGAGTCTTGAGACGAAGAAATTACTACAAAATGGTAGCCAATTTCCAAGGTGGCATCTTCTGGTTGTGTGTCCTTCCACTGAACTAAAACTTCCTTGATGGTGTGCTAGAGGAGACAACACTCACGCTAGTCCAAGACTACTTGTGGCTACAACCAAATAGAACCTTATTGTGATGGGGAAACTCTAACTTGACATAAAAAACACCTAGTCCCCTTCAAAAAATTCACGTTCAGAATGGGGCCCCAATCCTCTTCTTGTTTCATGTGATTCTAAGCCATGACCAAATTGTATTTGAGAGTATGAAGAATTTTCATGGAGACTCGAAGATTTTGATCAACTTTCTTAAATTTGTTCACAATAGACATGTATAATACTAAGGGTGGATTTTGTCCATAGACTGCTGCAAAGGGAGTCATGTGAGTGGCAGTATGGTAAGAGTTGTTGTACCACCATTCAGTGAGGAACCCACTAATTTTGTTTATCTTGTTTATCGGACGCAAAACACATCAAAAAGGTTTCCACACACTTGTTGACCACTTTATTTTTTCCATGAGTCTGAGGATGATATGTTTTGGTGAGATACAATATGGTTCCCTTGAGTCTGAATAGTTCTTGACAGAAAGTGTTGGTAAATGTTGGATCATGGGCAGAAACAATAGAATGAGCCATGCCATGAAGTTTGAATATATTATCCATAAAAGTTTGAGCCACTTTGGATTCTTTGAACAGGTGTTTAAGAAGGCATAAATGATCATATTTGGAAATACCATCCACTACTACCTTGATGACTGACTTATTTCTTCATTTACGTGAGCCAACAATGAAGTCCATAGAAATATATGTCCAAATAGTAGGTAGAATCGAAAGCGGTTAGAGTGTGCCTGAAGCTTTGACATTCTCTCCCTTATTATGTTGGTAGGTATCACATTTATCCATAAAGGTGTGGATTTCCTATTTCATACCGTCCCAGAAAAAATAAAGTTTGACCCGTTCTGGTGGATTTAAGGTTCAAATGCTTTCTTCAATATAATTGAACTTTGTAATGAATATTTTCATGATGCTATGAGTACCCTGGATAACCCTGAGGATCATGTTGTAGTATTTGGATCAGTCTGTAAAGTTTGGGATCTTGCAACCACTATTAGAGAACCTCTTGATGCTAATATCCAACAATGAATGAGAGGGAAAAAAAGGACTTGTCTTCTTCAGATTTCGTTGAAATAGCATCAACCACCACATTTTATTTTCATTTTTTGTAAATGATCTCATAATAATATCCAAGCAACTTGGTTACCCATTTGTTTTTCTTTGGGGAAGAAATTTATTGTTCCATAAAATAATTGAGGCTTCGATGATATTTTTTAATTTGTAAGAGTTTCCCCAAGAGATAAGGATTCTAGATATCCACAACATGTAAAAAAAATACATCTTTTTTTCATAGGTGGATTGGCCCAAATGTCACTCAAATAACTTTTTGTTGGTGAAGGACAAAGTTCGACCATATTTTTTCTAGTGAAGGAAAAAGGTCAACCATTTTGCATGGGGACATCCCCAATGCCATTCCCTGAGGTGCCACATTCTAGTATAAAGGTTTTGTTTAATTAAGGGAGAGCCATAGAATGAGTAGTGCACATAGTAATTTTCAAATCTTGGGAAGGAAATGGTCGGCTACACGAGTCCAACTAAAAGAATTCATTTTAAGGAGTATTGTGAGGAGAGCTGGCATTTTTTCTTAATTATGAAAAAACTTGCAATTTTATCTCGTCAAACCCAAGAAACCATGAAAAATTTTAACATTTTTTGGGCATGGCCAATCCTACATAGCTTCAATTTTTTTGGATCCACCCTGACACCATCCTTGCTGAAAATATGTCTGAGGTACTCAACTTTAGAGGCTCCAAAAGAACATTTAGACTGCTTAAGATAAATTTTGTGCTCAGATAGTAGCTAGAGAACATGATCCACATGGGTAATATGGGATTACCAAGTTTTTCTATAGATGAGGATATCATCAAATAAAACCAAGAAAAAATGACGGAGGAAAGGATGGAAGACATGATTTATGAGACATTGAAAATTGGATGGATCATTACAAAGTCTGAATGGTATAACCAAGAACTCATAGTGACCCTCATGATTTCTGAATGAGGTCTTGGGAATCTATTCTTCTTTCATATGAATCTGGTGGTAGCCGGAATGGAGATCAAGTTTGGTAAAATATTGAGAACCACTCAATTCATACAAAAGGTCATCAATGACATGGATATGAAATTTGTCTTTGATTGTGAATTTATTGGGGGTGAAAAAATAAGGACACATGCCCCAAGTACCTTCTTTATTCAGTAACATGACTACTGGATAAGAATAGGATCTCGTACTAGCCTGAATAACATCAAATTCTAGAAATTATTGAGCATTCTTCTCAATTTCATTCTTCTAGGTGAAGGGATGATAATAACAGAGAAAATTTACGGGAAGAATTCCTGAAACTAGAGGATTGGAATGATCATGGAAATTGTGAGAAGGAGGAAGTACTTGGGGAATTTGAAACACAACTTGGTGTTGGGAGAGCATTTATTAGAGGTTTAGATGGATAGAGGGTGTTTCAACTGCCTAAGTGGAATGAAGTTGGGAAATAATGCCACAATGACCTTTTCTGAGGAGTGTTTCCATTTGGTTGGAACTGATGATCTTTTGTGAACCTATGGTGATGCCTTGGAACTCGTGTTGTTTTCCCTCCTACTAGAATTGCATGGTTAATTTCTATAAATACATGGTGATAGGGACAAGAATGTGTAACCATTCAACACCAATTACAATGTCACAACTACCTATGATAATAAAAACCATATGACATTTCAGGTGGACCAATTTGTAGGCGTAGATTTTCATAACACCCTCCACATCTCAAGGAACCCCCATTGGCAATCATCATTCGGAAATTATTAACAGGAAGGACATAACACTTGATTTCTTGGGAAATGAGGTGATGAATAAAATTATGAGTGCTACAATTTTGAACGAGAATGATGACTTTTTGGTGCTTGATGTAGCCAATTAACTCGATGGTTTGGAGAGTAGAGAAACTAGTAAGTGAATTCACGGAAATTAGCGGTTCAACTTCTTATGGATCAGAGGGTGGATTAATATCCATTTGTGGGGGTAACTAAAGTAAAAGGGAAGCAACTTCCTCTTCTTTAGAAACATCCTCAAACATAGCTATAAAGATATTCTATTCCTTACACTTGTGCCCCAGAAAATACTTGTCATCACAATTATAATAAAGATCCTTAAGTTCAATTTCAGCCATTTCATCCTGATTCAATTTCTTTATCTTGAGGGGAGTGGTAGGAGGGGTGGGAAGGGTGGGTTTAGGGAAATAAATAAAGGGTGTTTTATGGTTTGGGATGAGACTACTTGTTGTGCTTCCTTGTCCTGTTTAGTATCTTCCAACCATGTCTAGCGGAAATCCATGCATACATGGGCATGTATTTCATCCTTAAGGCCACGTATAAAGAATTCCATTAAAAAAACATCTATCATGCCCTTCGTTTTTAAAGCCAATTTCTAAAAGGTAGCTATAAACTCTTCCACTGGCCTATTTTGTTTCAGCTTGATCAAGCAACCTAAATAATGGGTGTTAGTTTCAAAGTTGTCATACATATATTCAACAAACTATCTCAAAGCCACATACCCTTGCCATGCCTTTTTACGCCATTTCCACCATTGCCAACATTCAGGATTCAAATGGAGAACACCATAACAATGCTTGGCCAACTCATTAGTAATGTCATGAAAATAAAAGTAGTGTTCCATTTGGGTGACCTAGCCCATGGTATCTGAACCATCAAATTTGTTCATGTCCACTCTACGAAGACATAGGTCACATTGAAAGTGATTGGATTGAAAATTCTGTGAATTTGAGGAAGTATCACCTTTGGGGTCCAAATGTTGGTTAGACGAGGGAAGGCATCTAGGAATATTCAATTTGGCAAAAAGCTGGACAATGAAGGATTGAAGCTGGATTTCAAGTTGTTGTTCCATGTGGGTAGAGAAGTCCTTCGTCATGTCCTTTTTTAGGTCTTCCATTTTGGAGTCTATGTTGGAATGCATGGATGAATTGGTGGTGGAAATATTGGCATCGATCTGCCGCAATTCCTTATGGGTCCTCGAGAGATCAAATGACAAGGAATTGAAGCATGATTCAAGGTCTTGGATGTGGGTGAGGGAAATGATGAAAGGGGGACATAGGAAAGGGGTAGGTGGGTCCACATAGAAAAGGGGTTATGGGTGAAGGGTATCACAAAGATCAGGATGAAAATGGGAATCCAATGTGATCGGTCTCAAATAAGGGTGCAAGCAAGCCCGAGTCTTTTTTTTTTTTTATCTCATGCAGAGTTATACTCTGATCTAAATAATAGTGCAGTGTCAAAATTATCAAATTCTTAACTGGAAAAAAGTGTAGTAGTTTCGCAACAATAATGTAGGAGGCAAGGTTGCATGACAATAGATCTTGTTTGTTCCTTTAGTGTTTTCTTTCTATACCAAGAGTTATGATTTTCAGGGTTCCTACAGACAAGGGTTTTTTGCTTTCTATAGCTCTCTGATATACGTGCAGGGTTGAAAAATAATACTCATCCCAATGTCTTAGGGAACCAACTAAGGAGGCTATACCATACCCTTATCCCTACTACATGATTACCTAGGTACTAAAGATTATCTTCTTGAGTGTTTTTCTCGGTGCCACTATAGTAGTGAGGATACCTATTTTTAGGATACCTAAGAGGGATTCTGATATAACATAGGTATTTGGAATATTAAGTCCATATACAAGTGTTGTCTAATACACTACCACTCTTATTGGTACCAACTAGATCTACAAGGGTGTCCAATAATGTGAGCTTAAAACCTGTCATATTTCCTATGTGTATTCTTCCCTGACCACGAATTTATGTGTTGAATGACATATCACTCTACTTTAAAGACGTCGAAACACATCTCTACCTTGAAAAAAAACTAACCCATAATTCCTTCCAAGGAAAGTGATCTGATACCACATATTATGCAACTAGTTATGTTATATTGAAAAGAAATAAGAATATCACATAAATGACCATTGAAACAAAAAAATATAGATAATAGCACACCAAAATGATACATTTATTAAAATGGGAGCAATTTTCACTTGCCTCTTTGAGCGGGAAACCTCCAGTAGAGCAACACTCTATTACAATAATTCTCAAGACAAAAATTTATCATCTCATCGACTCCTATTTATACTAAATCTATCAAACAAAAGAACAATCTAGCGGTAGATATTTCTAGAAGTGGAATCTTCTATTAGGTCTTCTTACATTTGACTTGTTCACCTTATTAACTAGGAATTGTTTATTAATATCCTCCTTTATTACATGGAAAATATATTATTCTACGTATGTAATGGGTTATGGAGGTTAGGTCCCTAATAATTTTTTTCTTCTATGCATGCTTCAAGGTAACACAAGATGCATTCTCTCATTAGCATCATCGATGTAGTGCTGACCGGTAAAGGGAGCTACAAAGAATGTTACAGAAAGATCAAAAGAAGTTTTATGTTCAATGACTTGTGGAATGGTATATTTGAAACTGTCAATGAATAAGAATTTGAATCAACTACTATTTAAGAAAAGTAAGAAATGAATCTGAAGAGTAGTAGACCAACCATTGTTATATCAAACAAAGAATTTTCCATATGGAAGGACAAATACCATAAATTATATGTTGTGATTTCTGCGATAGTAAGTCGATAAGCGAGTTTTCATATTGCTTCTATTAATGAATCCTATAGTACTTCGAAAATATTAAATGACTTGTATGACACACACTTAGAAATGGAAATTATACAACTTATGGTGAATCTCTTCATCCTAGAGTTGAATAATGATGATCCTATGGATTTAGCTTTTGAGATCAAAGCCATAATGCATGGAAATGATACTACTAGGGTGAATATAGAACTTCCTCTCACAACATTCATTAATTCCATATAACCTACATATTCACACTACCTTCAATTTCTAGAAGCAAGCGATCAAATGAAATCTATCACATTTGAAAATTTGGTGGAGAAAGTTACATAACGTGAGAAATCCTTTGGAGATAAGTCATCTCATTCAACCGATGAGACCATGTGCCTTTCTTAGAAAGATAAGATTCAACCACATGATTCTTCTAGAGGAGAAGGAAACAAAAAAGGATGTGTAAGGAAGATTTCATAGGTAGGGGGGTAGATGTGACATCCCCCAAAATAAATTATTTTTGAATTTGCAATTTCTTAGGAAATTTATTAAGTTTTTGGTAAATTCAAAATTGGAAATTTTTTTCCATTTATGGAAATTTTGAATTTGGTTAATTGTAATTAATAATTATGACTGTTGGGCAGAGATTTGATTTGACCCAACTAACTACTTGAATGTGACACTTGTATGAAAACAAAATATTTTATAAATATTGCAGGAGGACAAGTGGAACAACCATGTTGAAATTAGCTGACCATGACTCCATGAGTGGGGAACATGTTGGAACTACCTCAGGGATGATTGTTACAAGTGGAAAATTAGGAATTTGCCCATTGGCAGCCCCTGAAAATTAGGGATTTGGAAAGCTCTGAAAATTCCCAAGAGGGAAAAAGACCTAGGCATTTTTGGTTTTAATATATAGCATATGTGAGGAGGTAGGACGTTGCCTAGTATGCTAAGGGAAAGATTACTTATTTCTTGTTGTTATGAACACTACTTGCCGAGTGTGAGGCAAGGAGAAGATTGCTGAAGTTGAAAGGAATTTGCTGAGGAGGAGTTTCGAGTTAGCCCTCATGGACTCATGGTCAGGCTAGGGGGTGAACATGACAAGTGAATTGGTTGTCATGCTCTTAGGTTGGGAGGAATGTGGTTGTTCCATTTGTTATTCGACAACTTTGCATAGATATGTCTACTTTCCCCTTTTCTATCTACATGTCATGATGAATCATTTGCTGATGGGAATTTGTATTTGAATTAGATATACACGAGATGTTCTGTTATTTAATTTTGAAGAAAACTGTAACTATAGTTTTGTGGATCCTACTCCATTAATTATGTTAGGAATATTGCTTCCAGTTCAATGCATGTTGTATATCTGATCTTTCTATTAGTAATCATCATTGGAGGGAAATATGGGTATCTTGAGAATTTCATACCCATGCTACATATGCCTTTATCTCCCTATGAGTTATCTCTAATTTGCGGGAGTACCCTATCTGAATGGAACTACTGTTGTAAATGGTTATAGTGTAATAAGAGATAACTATGCATATGAGTATATAATATATATATATATATATATCAGTAGGTATTATTGGGAATTTAGAAGGCGATTAGGTCTAGTTGACTACACATTAAGTTCTAGAAATAATTTTTGAACATATCTAAAGTTTGTCACACACTTACAGAGATCTATAACTAAATGCTAGAGGAATGAGAGCCGATGAATTCAAAGACTATTCTAGAACTGGGAAATAGATTTACACATATCTGGTAAATTCACAAACTTTGTTAACAAAGAAGTATAAGTCATCTCAGAAATTGTAATAACCTGATAGATATGAAATACACAGAAAAATTTTAAGTGAACTAGACTTTCAATCATACCCTTGCAAACCCGAAAGTCGAAAGTAAGGAAGAAAACATATACTTCTGAATATTACAATGAGTAATCTATAGAATCATAGTATTCACAAAACCTTGAAATAAGGAAAAATGCTGTGGAAGACTCTTATGTCGTTATATATGCGTATAACATGAAATGTATGTTCGATTTTACAAAGTATAAACCTCTTAAATTTTACAAGTTCTTTTTCATACAATGCATAATTGTATTTCGGGATACACAAACATTTGAAGCTAAATATACAATTTAAGAGGACCGCCACGACCAAAATAAATTGCAGGTTAGGATGGAATCAGGATGGGCGAATAAAATAACCCAACAATATTTATATTACTACCAATAAAGGAAGTCTCGTAGAGTAAACTTCAAGGGAGTTATTACACTTAGTAACTAGATCAGAAACCAAGAATGCGATTTGGGAATTCTCTTATTTCCAGCCCTTACAAGTAATCAAACGAGACTACCAAAATTATTTAAACATAGAATGAAACTGTGTCCTTCACTGCTTGAAGTCCTATAGGGTTACAAAGGTAAATTGAATACCTTTTGTGATGGAATTAGGAATGAATCACCTAAAACGCTTGTGCAAATAAAAACCTAGAAAGATTTAAGATTCAAATATTAGTATTTGTATGAAAGAAAATAGACAGAAAAATTATCAACAGAATGACAAATGTAGTAATTGAGTGTTCCAGAGTGGTACTCAACTCAGGAGCTACATACACACGTCCATTACTTATCTCTATCTGATTGGATCAACATCCGGGATGAAGGAAGATGGTCCAACGACAACCTGATGGGTATCCTCACATAAACATGGCCCATCATTAGTGATACATACAAGATCTCTTAAATGATTAAAAACAAAGGAAATAAATTATATCCAATCGCAAACAGATTTAATGAAATGAAGCAATCGACAATAATAGTTTCCTTAACTTTCAAACGATGCGAAGATATATTACAAACCTTTCACACAGAACAAAGACTACCTAACTGTTGAGTTTAAAACCCCTCAGAACCAAATTACCGAGAGTAGTATTTTCATAAATTCAATAGTCATTACAGAGATACCTTTCTACTGAATTCAATGATGTAGGTAACGTTAATGACAAGTAACATTGGTGAAAGAAAAAGACCTCATATGTCATAGGGTTCCTCTAATAAATTGTTTGGAATCGAAACAATCATATACTAGTGACACTAGACATTAATGTGTTAAACAAAAAGGAAATAAAATGTGTCTCCCACGCAGTCTGACAAAGATCCAACATAAGACTTTACTTACAGAGTGTAATGGGTAACGTTAATCATAAACTACGGAACCCTAGGAAGTGAAAATAAATAAAACCTCATCCGTTGACAAACCAGATGGGAAGGAACTTATATTGGGTGTGCTGGTTTCATAAAATAAAACTTACTCCATACTAAGACTATGCATAGTTCCATGACAAGTTTACTATCCAACCTCTACTTACTCCAGTGGGAGACCTCAAGAGAGTAATGAAATTCGGGTTATGAAAGACCTAGAAACGCTTTTACCCCAAAGAAACAATACAGGCTTAAATCCCATAAGATAGAACAAGGGTCCAGGATGTTGAGACTACTCAAGAAATTGAAGGATAAATCCACAGTATGCCTTACCTAACAAAAGCAGGAAACAATCCAAGAAGGTTGTAGAGGGTAAAAAAAATAATAGGTTCAAGAAAGAACAAGTAAGGTTAACTTGAGGATTATGTTAATACTTAAAGAATTTCAAACCTCACTTCGTAACCAAAGAACAGAGCCAACAAAAATCTTACCAAGAAAGGTGAATGGCATCGTCATTCCTCCGGGTAGCATTTCTCCCCAAATTGGTGAAATGATTCAGTAAGAAAACAATATGCAGAGCCTTTCGTAAACTCCACAATGATACAATAGACACATTAAAACCCTAAGAGAAAAACCTTACCTACACAGTTAAATGTTGCGGTACAAAGGATGACCTAGCCATGTGCTAAGGGCAGAATTGACGGGACTGGACTGGACGAAGGGCCAGGTAAGAGTATTGAAATTGCTATACTTAAGTTTTCTATTA